>CALNHX010006736.1:0-84396 GCA_940337035.1 Agriotes lineatus
GACTTTTAAATTGCTTTACGTGTATCATACTTTTGGTATTAAAATATCAATTTTTGCAGAATGGTCATGAAAATCGTCTTTTTTAACGAAAATTCGTATTGAAAGTACCACTTTTCTTACCGCAAAATCGTGAAAAAATACACTTTTTGAACTACTTTATTGAAATCTCAATTTGACAGTTGTAAATTCCGAAGTCCTTTTCGACTAAATTTCGAGTTACAAGAGATCACTATGCAAAAAAGCTACTTGTACAACACGTTTTGTGATTTGTTCATTCATTTGCTGCAAATTCATGAAAAAAAGGATGACTTTCAAAACCAGTTGTACAAATTACTATTGTATTTATTTATTTATTTATTTATTTATTTATGTATTTCTTCTGCTACTCAGCCAACAGCCGTTAGGCCAATTATAGGCGTCGCTGTACATTTTACGGGGCTACCAACCCCACTAACGACTGTCATGATGTTATTATGACATCCGGAATCAACTATTTTTATGGCAGCCGTACCACGAGGCGCCGAGAGAAGCAGCCGTGGAACTCCCATCCAAGTTCTGACCAGAAACGTTGCTTAACTCTACTGATCGAACGTGGACGCTTTTTCAAGCTACACCACCCGGGACCTTATCCTGGTATGGCAAGATGAGCTTGCGATCATTGCATTTTTGCATACTGAAGGTATTCAGCCATTGCAGATTAGTACTCAAATATGAGCTGTTTATAGAAATAGATGTATTGCATTTGCTGTAGAAATCTGTAAAGGGCTTTACTCGGAACTTCGCCCGCAAGTGGATATTGTGACACTAAACAATCAAATCAAAGTAAAATAGAGGTAAAAATATCTTCACATTCGTAATAATGCTGAAACAATAATAGGAAACACTTGATAATGAAAATTACAACAATTTTTAAATAAAAAAACATTACTGGAAATGGGATTCCAACTTCAGCCCCTGCAAACGAGCTTGCGAATTCGATTGCAATAATCGGAGCGGTAGTTAGAAGTAAAGCAGGCGTTAGCTGCCTCGCCCACCGAGGACGCATCCGATCGGTAAACTGCGGCTGACTTAATACAACGCATTTATTGTTGCCCCATGTTTTATTTGTTAGAACATTTATCTTACATCTGTTGGTTCTCATTTTCGTCAAGAATAAAGTCTGATCTATGCTAAAATTATCACTTTGATCTATTTCTCAGTTGAAGCAAAAATAAAAAACATTTTACTTTTAAAGGTGCTCACCCTGTATATGTTGGATATGAAATATACTTTTTCTTGTCAGAGGAAAACATCTAAGCAATTTGCAAAATATTACCTTCTTTCATTTAAGTAATAGATCACAATGAACCACAAAGATCTGAACGGTCCATGATCTTTGCGATTCCGCTGCATTAAACACAACGCCCTTAGTCGTTGCTCCTTTTTGTTTCTTACAACATTTATCCTGTATCATTGTAGTCCTATTTTCGCCGACAATAAAGCCTGAGCTATATGCAGATTATTTCTTTTACCTATTTCTCAGTTAAAGCAAGAATAAGCGGAATTTAATTTTTTAAGATACTTACGCAGTATATATCGGCTCCAAAGCATTCCTTTTTTCGTCATCTGTAAATAATTGAGCTATGTGCAAAATATTACTTTTATTTAAATAATAGTTCTTGAGTTAAAGCAAAAATATACAAAATTTAAATATTTCACGGTGGTCACCCTGTATATATTTTATCGTTTTATTCTAGGAAGGCATATAATCCGCAAGCAAAATATCGTCTTCTGTCAACAAATAGGTTTTGAGTTAACCAGCAACAGCCAGACAGACCAACAGACACACAGGCTAGGGATGGGCGCGTGACGTGAAAACAGTCGTGTCACGTCGTGTCACGGCGTGTCACGTCGTGAACGTGACTAATATTTGAAAATCGTGACGTAAACGTGAGTGAAAATTTCCAAGGCGTGATTCACGTTTCACTTTAATTTCACGTTAAATATTTAGTAACGAATAAAAAACCGCAGGGTGCAGCAACTTTTAAATTCATTAAATCACAAATTGTGCCAAACAAGTTACATTATGTGGTTTTATTTTTGGACCCTAATTATAAATCCTTAAAGTTCATACCTTCACATAAAAGAGAAGATTATAATGCCAATAAAACTATAGATGATAATGATGAAATACATAGCAAACGACTCAAAACTGGTACATCAGCATCAGATTCTTATCTTTCTACACTTAGAGATAGCTCTGACGATGACACATGTAATTAGGATGATGTCGAAACAGAACTAAATTAGTATGTTAAATTAAAATTCGGAAATGTAGATGGCATTTTAAGATTTTGGAAAAACAGTGTAAATACGCCACTGTTAAAAAAACTTGAGACATTTTAAACATACCGGCAAGTTCCGCTACAAGCGAAAGAGTATTTTCTACAGCTGGGAGAATTTTAGAAGAGCGCAGAATTCGACTTAACGCTGAAAATGTTGATTACATATTATTTTTAAATCAACATTTTAATGTTTAGATGTGTAGATGAACTTATTATTCTAATAAAAGTAATGGTTTGTTTTTTATACTCGGCTAACGCTGAAAATGTTAATTACGTTTTATTATTAAACCAAAAATGTATTGTGTAGATGTGTAGATGAACCTATTTTTAGAAAAGTACCTAATATTTTGTTTTGTAAACTCGAATTAACACTGAAAATGTTGATTACGTCTTATTTTTAAACCAATTTATTGTGTACTTGTGTAGATGAACTTATTATTCTAATAAAAGTAATGTTTTTTGTATACTCGCCTTAACGCTGCAAATGTTGATCCTTGTACGTAATAGTATATTAAAGTATGAGTGGATAACAAGGTCTTTAAAACACGCGTGAGTTTTCGAGCTCGACGGCGTAGCCGGAGTGCTCGAAATAGAGCAAGTGTTTTAAAAACCAGTTATCCACGAATACTTTACGCTATTTTTTATTATACCTCCAATACTGGAAATAAATTACGCACTAAAAACTTAGAAATAATTTTTGTCGTAATAAATCGAGAGGGCATAATAATATTGCTACTATAGTTACGAGAATTATTTGGTACGTTTTTGTCGCGTCCATGTCCGTTGTTGCATTCAGTCGTTTCCTTGACAACCTTTAAAACTCGGCGAGCTTTAATCGCCTGCTTTCGCACGCTCAGGCGTGTTTTAAACGGCGATTCTGATGCAGGTACAATAAAATAGTATATTAAAGTATGAGTGGATAACAAGGTCTTTAAAACACGCGCGAGTTTTCGAGCCCGACGGCGTAGCCGGAGTGCTCGAAATAGAGCAAGTGTTTTAAAGACCAGTTATCCACGAATACTTTACGCTATTTTTTATTATACCTGCAATACTGGAAATAAATTACGCACTAAAAACTTAGAAATAATTTTTGTCGTGATAAATCGAGAGGCCATAATAATATTGCTACTATAGTTACGAGAATTGTTTACATTTTTGTCGCGTCCATGTCCGTTGTTGCATCCAGTAGTATCCTTGACAACCTTTAAAGCTCGGCGTGCTTTAATCGCCTGTATTCGCACGCTCAGGCGTGCTTTAAACGGCGATTCTGATGCAGGTATAATAAAAAAGTACTTTCAAACCTACGAATTAAAAGTGTTGTCTAGCAACATATACCTTCTGTACTCATACCAATAAAGGAAACGTCAATTCCAATGACAGCTTTTAGTATTAAAAGTAATGTCTTTGAAGACAGCTGCAAGAAATATATTAGCGAGAAATCAGTATTTATCCCTTGTCGAAGTTATTGTAGTCAATTTTAATTTTAATTTTTATGTCAACTATTCTGATTGCAACATATCACGTAAATTATGTCAGGTGCAAAATATATTTTTAGTTCTCTTTAGGTTTTTTCATTGGTTTTAAATTTGAACATTCTGTTCTATCTGAATTTAAATTTTGAAATAAAAGCTGCGTGTCACGTCGTGAGTGGCGTGTCACCCCGTGAACGTGAGCGTGAATGTGACTGTTTAAAGCCGGCGTGAAACGTGCGTGACGTGAGCGAAAAATCACTCACGCGCCCATCTCTAACACAGGCACAATTCAGAAAATCTGTAAAGGAACTTCCCTCGCGCGAATTAGATTAATTTGCAAATTAAAAAAAAATGTGTTTCGCTGAGGTTTGAACTCCGCCGCATCTGCGTAGCGATCATAACCGGATCGATAAGTCGTGCTGCGCCATCCAGCCTTATTGAAATGAGTACGGCGCGGGCCTCTATTTAATGGAACGGTCTTATTGTTGAAACATTTCGACTCTTTTGTGACAAGTATCTGACCTGTATCTGTTGAGTCTTATTTTCAACAAGTGTTTAGCCTGACCTATGTGAAAATTATTAATTTCATCTATTTCAAAATTAACGCAAAAGTAAACAAAACTTAATTTTTTAAGGTGCTTACCCTGATATATTTGTCTGAAATTTTCTCGGTTTCATGCCAGGTAAACATATAGTCTGCATGCAAAATATCGTCATCCTCAAACAAATAGTTTTCGAGTAATACCGCCAACAGGCAGACAGACAGACAGACAGACGGAATTGAGAAAATCTATTTTTCGTCATCTAGAGACCCTGAAACGTAAAGATCTGAAGAAATCTCGGAAGGTAATTTTTTCGTGATTACAATACTTTCATCGTATTTTAGCCGAGGGAAGTAAAAACTGTTTTTCGTCATCTAGGAACCATGAAGGGTGAAGATCTGAAGAAATCTCGGAAGGTAATTTTTTCGTGATTACACTACTTCATTCGCCGTTTAAGCAAGGGAAATAGTAAATACTGACGACGTGGGCAAACGTCATATGAAAAGAGTTCAGAACAGAAAAGAGGAAACATTTTTAAGAAATGCTTAGTTAAGAAAAAAGGAGAGCACCTCAATAAGAGATAGATAATGGTAATAGGCTAACATAGAGAAAAAAATCTGTAAAAGGTTTTACCCAGATCTTCCCTCGTCCACATTGTGACACTAAATAATTTTAAAAATCAAATTAATTTAGGAGTAAAAATATCTTCACGTTTCTAATAAATTAAATAAATTTTCAAATAAAAAAAAACGTTACCGGTGGTCGAATTCGAACAGCAGGCGGACCACGTCTGCAGCTCCAACGTTTAATGGGATATCGTAAGGGGCCGGACAATTTCTACCTGCGCCACGGAGGACCGCCCTCTCGTATTCCTGCTTCGTAGCTATATTTAGTAACGCGCTAATTTGTGCCTCGTTTGTGTATTGTAAAAAATGTATTGTGTATCTATTGGTTTCCATTTTTGGTAAGAATAAAGCCTGCACTATGTAAAAATTATTACTTATATCTATTACTAACTTGAATGAAAAATAAACAAAATGTTATTTTTTAAGGTGCTCACCCTGTAAAATTGTACCGGTGTAATTCCAGGTATATATATAATGTGTATGCAAAATATCGTCTTCCTCCTACAGACAGACAGACAGACAGACAGACAGACAGACAGACAGACCGACTTGAGAAAACCTGTTTTTCGTCATCTAGGGACCCTGAAACGTGAAGATCTGAAGAAATCTCGGAAGGTGATTTTTTCGTGATTACGATACTTCCTTCGTCTTTCAGACGAGGAAAGTAAAAAATGTCTAAAAGGCTTTACCTAGAACTTTCCTCGTCGACATTGTGACACTAAATAATTTTAAAAGTGAAATTAAGTTAGGAGCAAAAATATCTTCACGTTTCTAATAAATTAAATACATTTTCAAATAAAAAAAATCCGTTACCGGAGGGATTTGAACCGCGGCACTTGCGACTGCGAATAAATCGTTGACCAATTTCTCGCAACCCTACGGAGCCCTTTTCATATCGTTGCGTTTCAGCTGGCTTAACCTTCACGCCGGGCATGTCTTAAGTTCGTGCAGAAACGAGATGCGTTTATTTATATTTTTTACATCAATAAACCAATGCAGACAATTTTTTAAATAAAAATTTCTTAATTTCTTTCTAAGCATATCATCCTATGATTGAATTTACGGCCTCGCCCAAATATGCGTTTCCCCCATAAAAAGGTCAACATAACGCACTTATTCTTTGCACATTTTTGACTTGTAGAACATTTATTCTGTATCTCTTATGCTCAATTTTTGTCAAGGATAAAGCCTACGCTATGTACAAATTATTAATTTTATGTGTTTCTGAGTTCAAGCAAAAATTAACAAAATTTTATTTTTTAAGGTCTTTCGGACGGGGGAAGTAAAAATAATTAAGGAATTCTGCTACTCAGACTTGCAAAAAATAAAATTTAACCCAGTATATTACAAACTTAGGACGAATATTGAAAAATTGAAAACGTTGATCCAGGGTAAATACTAGAGATAAAAAAAAACATGAGGAAATCAACAACGAACTTAAGGCTACAAAGACCAAAAAGCGGCAGGATCTTGTGGGATACATTAGAAATTTTACAAGAGGTAGTTACATGCTAAAGGAAGTACTGAAAAATCTCTTCAACAAATATATAAAATAACGTAGAATCCCACATGCTTGCATCGCAGCAGACATTACTGTCGGCGTTCAAACGATTCATCAAAAATTATTTGAATTGCAGTTACAACCATCCAATTCCATTTAACTGATTGAAATAAAGTACTGAATTAATCCATAAAATTTATGATCAAGAAGTATGTTATAGCAAGAACAATACCTACGACGAAAGTGAGTTGTGAAGATACGATATTCAATGTTTCTAATTTAAATGTTTTGGAAACTAACATTTCGCATGTGCTTAAGAACAACAGGAAATACAAATTATACGTTAGATCTGTCATTTATTATAATTTTCACACAATAATATTGTATTTTAGTTGTTACCATGACTGTTCTTGGAATAATAAAATATCTATAAACGTTCATTTTCTGACCTGCCAAACGTAACAAGACACTTTGTAAATGTAACAATTTATTATACAACCGCAAGCTACACTCAAGCTACCTGTTGCTTAGCTCACATGTGGTTTAAAAATGACGATATGAATGACGCTAACCAGATAATAAACACTGTTGCTTTCGGTGTTCAATTTTAAATGCGGCCTTGGCCAGACAAGATAAAGGTCAATATAAAGGAGGGCATACACTGCTCCCCATATAAGCTGGGCTATAACATTTTATTTAGTTCTAAAATGAAATACGGGCTTCGTTTTCGGCAACGTTTATTTGTTATTCAGAAATCTTATGTGTTCTGCTATTTCCTTTGACACAGTCGTCATATTATTTTGGATTGCAGCAGAATAAACTGTGTATTTATAGCTTAAGATGTAGTTACACTCTGCATATATTGTTTGAAAAATTGAAATAAACTAAGTGATTTTGCGAGATACACGTGCCATAAAATGCTGAGTCATTGTGTTTTGAATAGAGTAGGCCTTCCAGGATGTTTTATGACATATATTTATGTAATGTTTGCCGAAGTGGGGTATCAGTGATAACAGGTACGTTTTTACTAAATGTTTCGCAGTTATCAACTGCAGTTTTACAAGACCGGAACATGACTGGCTAATCTTTTGAACCCTGTTAGGATCTCCAATTATCCAATTTGCAAATAGTGACGAAACCACTTTATAACGCGTATCATACAAACAGCTGCCGCAGAGGAGAGTAATTTATTGTCCTAAAATCACCTTTGCAACGGTTGCTCAGTTAGTGTTTATTTACTTACACAATAACATACCTTTTAAAAGGTAAGAATTTATGGTGTGAAATATTTGTACTATCGGTGCATCTGAAGGTTATATTTGTTTTAATCACTTTTCAAGAGATGAATAAGAAAATCGGTGGCTGGACCAGGCCAATTTCAGTGCCTTTCCCTTCAGTTTGGTGTCGGTTTAAAGGGCGTAGAGAAATAAACGGTGTCATTCCAAACTTCTGGATACAAGATATTCCCGAAGACCAATTCGAAACTGTAGTACATTTTATGATTACTAAGTTTGTGAAAGATGAACCAATTTGTCAGTTTTCCAGTAAGTATTCCAGTTTTATCTACAATATTAGTTTTGTTAAATATTCTTCTTGGCGCAGAAGCTTTCTTGAAAAGTCTAGCAGTTTGCAACTCTGTTTTTATATTCTGTGTATGTAGATTGCTTCGTAAAGGTATTCTGGAAATTTAGGATTTTATTCAGACCTAATAGCGCCTGTAAGTATATAGTTTCCAGCCTTATCTTCAAAAGATGCAAGACATTTCAAGTTTATTTTTAGTATTAGCACAACAGTAACAGAACAGAACTAAAATGCAAACTAACAATTAGGTTCGATTATATCAGCAACACTTTTGTCGACAGTAAATTCAGAATGCGTTCCCAAAATCCCGGTACAACCATCTAGAATTCCCTCCTTTATTAGCGCTCCTCTTTTTGATATACATGCATAATATATTCAAAATTAAAACTGTTAGTTGATAAGATGAACTGTTTTATTTATTGTCAGATTGTGAAAAATAGTCAATTTAAAATTAGAATTACAATCTTCAGATGGGGCGCGTTTTCTGATAGACAATCTTGATCTTTTTCTAATTATTCTGAACGTCAAAATCATGTTGCCCGGACAATATGATCTTGATCAGCAACACGTGAAGCTGAAAGCATGACCCTGAAGCACACGTAAATTAGAAACAATTTTTCGTACGTGGTCATTTTTATCTTGTTTATATGAATGTGTATGCAAATAACGGGAGTTTATTTCAAGCAATTATATTTATATACAGTGATCTGCACTAAATAAGGAAGTAGTCCATTTGTTATATTAGCGGCTATTCTTCATAATATAGATTACATACGAATGCTATTAATAATGGTAATGTATTTATAGATATTATAGGATGTAGGTGAGACATACTGTTTTGAAAAACTCTATTTTAAAAAGTACATGGCAAACTACCTTATTTACCGTTAAGAGAGTTTGTTAAAAACATCAGGTTCAGATTCACTGTTCAGGACCAAATAAAATCTGCCCCACCATATTGACGAAGGAATGATAAGTGATTTAGGAGAAAATAAATATTTGTTAAACATGCGATCAGATAAATAATCGATTGGAGATAGGTTGAGAATTTCAAGATATGTAGATGTAAAAACAGGTGAGACGGTATTGAAAATGATATGGAAACATTTTTCTGGTTGGGTTTGAGTACCACTTCTTAGATATTAGATAATACAGATTGTTTTGAAAAATAGTTATTGGTGATGAAACTTGAGTATATTAATTGATGCCAAATTAGAATAAATGATGTAGACCAGGGGTGGGGAACCTCTTTTAATGACGCGCCAATGGAAACTTGTGTGATGTAGACGAGGACCATATTTAGGGGTTCAAAAGGAAAGAATGTAAAAAAATACAAAAAACAACTTATCGATATTTAATATTTCAATATTTATTATTTATAGCAGTTGCGTATAGTGGAGAATTTTGATGATAGAATACCCCACTACTTCCCGCGAGTGATACGTGAAGGCATAGAAATAGACAAATATCTAAATAATATAAACAGGGAAGATGGTTTTCGGCTTAGTAAAACGTGGACTCCTGTGATACATAAAGCATTACAACCACTGTGCGTCATACGGCCACGCCCTACGGATTACGTTGCACTCGAACGACCAATCAGCGTTACGTCATGCAGCGCACCTGGCACAGAGGACTATAAATAGTTCCACACCGACCTTCAGTTCTTAATGCGACTTTCACTCTGATGTTGCAAGCTGCAAGGTCTTGCAAAACGTTAGTGAATATGGATGCACAAACAGTAACCACGCCAAATTTGCACTCAAACAACACGAGCCGCTAAAGTACATGGCCATCGCACGGTTTCTTGCTCGAATTCACAAGGTGCAAGACACATTAAGCCAGAGAATGCTGGGTGTTTATCCACAAATACTACGCGGTCTTAGTCGAAATTCTATGTTAAGAAAAATAATTAGAATAACCGCGAAAGCCTCAAACAGTATATAAACAGTATAGAATTTACCGCCCAACGTAAAATGCATTTTCCAGCCTCACACATACAAAGACAGATTCCGATATTATGGGATTTAAATATTGCGCATATGGACTGGCAAAAGATAGCATAGTGAAACAATTTACCAAACTTTACAAGCTAATATAAGATGATAAACTGAATCGAATATCTTCTTCTTATTTTTCCTTTAAATGAATTCGGTGAAAAAATGCATCTCCAATGTTGTACATACAGTGATATATGCGGAATTGGCGTATATTATTTCAATATTTGCGACAATATACTAGTAAACTATGAGTGTAATAAAATGGTAACCGTAATTATTTTGCGATAACCCCAAGATCTCGTTTGTCGGAATTGTACACATGTCCATCCGAATATACCCCCGAACGCGTCCTTGCATCATCTGAGCTCGATGACGTTAAGGTACGTGCTAAAATTGTAATCAGAAACTCTAAACGCGTACGTTACCGCAGGGGTCAGGTCAGGCAGAGCTTGCTTGAGGCTTTAGCCTACGCGGACGAGGCTCTCATTGAATGTTAAAATATAATAATTTTTTGGACCTACTCCTTGCCGTTTTGCCGCCGCTGCAGTGTATAAATTATGAAAAAGCTGAGAGCCGCTTCGATATGTCACCGATGCGTCCGTGAAAACAAGTAGCGTACATTTTACATTCACGATATAATAATTGCTGCTGCTTTGTTTCAGTTTAAAATGAGAAAAGTCATGATAAATGAGTACACAAAAGTTTTCTCTCGGAATAAGAAAATTCTTGAATGACTGGTTTGTTATGATAGAGCCATGGATCCTTGAATCATTTTAGTGAGCTACCAATGATTCACAGCAAGGTATTATAATTATAATCATTGCGATATACAGGTTGCCTAAAATTGTAAGGAACATGGCTATGCCATAAAGATAACAGAAATAGAAAATGCAATATTTACTTTGGTAGCTATGCAACAAGTATGTATACAATAGAAAAGAATATAGTAGGTAACTCTCCAGATGGTCTTCTATACCGGCCGGTATGAGTAGATGAAGGGCACTTGGAATTATAGATGTAAGTCAAAATCATTTCACTTCGCCACAAAACAACATCTTAATCTTTTTTGAGACGATCTTTGACAAAAAACCGTCAGTAGTATCTATTTATTAAAAGTGTTTAAAATTGTTATTTAACTGATTGAAATAGTGTTAATACGGTGACTATTTTTTCCGTAACAGCGGATCGATTGTAGATAAATAGGGAGTAAACATTTTTTAATTTATTTTTTCACGTCAGGTAAAAAAACACGGTTTCTACGGTACCAAAATCGTGACAGAAATAATGAATTATTCCTTCTAGGAGAGTAATTCTCCTAGTGCGTTTTTATTATGACTGAAACAACAATATGTCAAATTCCAGGTTAGCAGGTTAGGTTTTGCGTCAGTTTGTGTCAAAACTGATGCAAAACCTAACCCGATAACCTAGAATTTGACATAGACTTACAGTGCCATCAACTTTAAAATTTAAAAAGTCAATAAATTACGTTAAAAAATGAGGTTTGTAGTTTTAAATCTTCCTGCAACGTGACAAAATAGTATATGCAATTCAGTGCTATGTGACTCTCGGGTTTCGCCCTCGAGTCACAAATTGCACCTCAGCAAAATAACGCATTTCTCTCACTCATTGCACAATCTACTATTATTTATTGACTATTTGCAATCTGCAATCATTACAATAAGCAAATTTGATGTATGATGATGGTGACATGAATTGACATGGAAGTCAGGGCCCAATGATCTTAACTCTGAGTTGACTCAACACTTACTTGTTGCTTAATGTACTATTTATCAATATCACATTAGATCCTTTAAAATCTATGAAGCAAGTCCAGAGGCTTATATGTCTTAAGCCTTTGGATGCTTGCTCTACTGTCCAGGAGGTTTAGTGCTAAAGCATTGTTTAGGTAATTTTCACTACACTTCTGTATTGTTTCTTTCACTGTGTCAACTTGCAAATCACTCAAGATGTCAACATTTCTTATAAAGTAAGGGGCATCGCACATAGCTCGTAGCACTTTTGTCTGGAAGCTTTCTATGATTCCGATGTTGGTGTTGGCTGTTGTACCACACAGCTGTATGCCACAGGTCCAGATTGGTTTAAATGCTATATTGCAGACCAGTAATTTATTTCGCAGGTATATTTTGGATTTTTTCCAAGTAGCTTGTAATGTTTGATAAATTTTAAACCAAGATGTGTCCCATTACTTATTATGTGCTTTCCCTATGTTAGTCCCTTGTCCAGATGTATGCATAAATATTTGACTTCTGTAACTTATGGTTATGGTATGTTGTTCATATATACTTCCGTTAACTTTATTTTGCATTTTGTAAAATTTATGTGGCGAGATTTTGTCTCATTTATTTTTATTCTCTAATTTTTAGTCCACTTTTAAATGGGATTTAGATGTATCTGTAACATTTTAGTAGCTACCACTGGATCTTTATGTCTGACCATGATGGCTTTGTCATCGGCGAAGGTGGCTGAGAGTGAGGGCTCGTTGGTGAGCAAAAGAGCTGTATAAAGGCTATATAGAGAAGGTCCAAGTACGTTGCCCTGAGGTACCCCACATCTTATTGGATGTAGTTACATGAGATGCTGATCATACTTCACTTGGAAATATCTTTCCTCTAAATACGATTTTAATAAAATGTAATAAGAATGCGTATTTTTTAACTTCAAAGGCCTTCATGCGACCTTATCAAATGCTTGACTATCGTCAAGAAAGGCCACCGTCCAGTACCGTTTCTCGTCGAGGGACTGGTTAATATAATCAATTCCTCGATGGACTTGCAGGGTTGATGAGTGTTCTTTTCTAAATCCAAATTGATATTCTGGAATTAAATTTAAATATTCAATGACTGGTATACTCCTCTTGGCAATTAGCTTCTCTAGTACTGGGCGATCAAAAATAAAATTGATGGCTGTAGCCCATGAAAACTATGACCACTGCCTGTATTGTACTTTATATAGCTAAATTTGAACTACAATTAACTGTACTATTAGTTCATGTGACTTTAACGCAGTTTAAGAAGCTACAAAATATGCAATTTAAACATAATGTATATATTAAATTAAGGTATCTTAAAATAACACCTAAATGAATTAAACAAGATGTTGAAAATGAATTTTAAACTTCGAAAAAATTTGGTTTTATCGAGGGTCTTCGGTCTCCATACCAATATCCTTGGTGGTCGTCACTCCTGCAGAAAAGAATTCTTACCTTAGTCAAGGGGTTAGACTAGCCATCTGTACCGGCCGCAGCCGAAGATGGCTTATAAAAACTCCACTGAGTATGGCTGGCATGTTTATTTTTGATTTCTATAGTGTGACTAGTATAGATAAAAGGCTAACTGGTCTATATGAAGCCGCTTCGTTTGGCGGTTTTCCTGGTTTTAGTATCAAAATTACTTGACGCACCTTCCACTGCACGGGGAAGTATCCTAATCGCAAGACTGCATTATAGAGATTATTAAGCATGACTATGCCCTTGCGAGGAAGTTCTTTCAGAAATATCTTGTTACTAAGTTACTACTAAGTCTCTTTTGAGTCGCTTTGTTTTATGATTATGTTTAATCGCTTTTTTTACTTTCTTAACAGTGGCCAGCTTTGGCAATGGTGACATATGATACGGTACTTCCAAAAACTTTTTTATGTCAGATTTTTTTTCGGGTGTTATGGGTGAAGGTAAAGATTGAACGACTTTTTCTAAGTGTTGAGTAAACACTGTTGCTTGTTCCATGTCCGTTCTTATCCAAGTGCTATTTACTATACGCATAGAAGGGATTGGTTGAATTGGGCGTTTTATTCTTTAAGTTGCCGTCCACAGTGCGCAATTTGTACCTTCAGTAGGAATTACATTTTCATACTCCTCGTATTCTTCAGATCTTTAATAAGACTTATAAGTTCAGTGCAAGCTTTATTATAGCGCATTCTATCAGACGGGTATCTAGTGTTTTGCTAAATTCTCCTTGCTCTTCTTTTTTTAGTAATTTTCCTTTTTAGTGGTTATTGGACAACATTCTTTTTTTCTAATAAGCGGAATTTTGGGAGAGGTACCAATCGAATTCTTGAATGATTTGAGTAAAATTCCATACCGCTGATTCTACTTCTTCGTTGGTAGTAATTGGAATTCTTATATTTAATTTGTTATCCACTAGATATTTAATTTTTTAAAATTTGTTTCGTACTCAGCCAACAGCAATTTGTTCTGGCTCAACTATTGTAGCATTTACTGTGTCTATACGCTGACTATTTGATTTTCTATTTCTGTTTAGTCCATACAGATGGGTAGTTATGTCGACAAAACGATAAATCGTACAATCACTCTTCATTGTCCAGTTCTGGTGCGATACGGGTTTTCTTTTAAGTTCAATACGTTTAGATGGATCTTCTACTGTTTTCACAGCTCGGTGTTTGCGCCATCTATATTTTGAATGTCTGTGATGTCGGTTTTTGTATTTTCGCGTACTCACGGTTTTTCTTGACTCTTATCTGCGCGGCTAAGCTTTTCAAATGTTGGATTTTTTTTTGAATGCGTCTCTTCTTCCTGTCGACCGCCGTGATGGTGACTTTGTTGTAGCGTCTTTTAAATAGCCCTGCGGCTTTACGGGCTTACAGAATATGGTTGTTTTGGTTCGTGGCCCCCGCAGAAGCTGCGGATTGTTGTAGCTCGGGCAGTTCTGTGGAGAATTTGTTTCTGGCGCCTAGTTGACGGATTTTATATGCTCTTCACCTGTCATTCAGCGGGACGTGGCCTAAGTTCATCTGGGGCAGGTCCTTTCGAAACTGTTTGCGCCGATTGTTATCTAAAGCATCCATGAGTATATTTTGGGTTCTCTCTTTTCTTCAGCAACCAGTTTAGGATTTCGGAGACTCATTGGTTTGGCTTTGGCCGTGAAACGCCATCCCCGCGACCGAGTGTGTTGCTATTTGGCTGTTTCGAGCTGTTATCACCTGAGTTCCAACCTTTGGAGGTGTGGCCATCCGATTATCTGGATCATCACATAGCGTGCAGAAGGGGCTCAAAGGAAGCTAAAGCCAGGTTTTGTCTTTCCTTTTTTTAAGTGAAATTATGCAAGATGCGATCAGTGAACCAGTGTTAGGGGCTTACCCGATTACTACCAATTCCGACATCTTCTGCTACAGTTCGCTTCACGAACTGCGTACCTGAATAATTAACTCCCCAACCACGGCGTCTAGGTTAATTGCGACTGCATTTAATTTTAAACTGTTGTGGATTATGTTTGTATCTTGGTTAGGACTGCTGTGTAAACCTTTGTCCTCACAAGCCGAATATTATTGAGGTGCACCTTAAATTTACCAATAATCATTTGAAGTTTGTACTAACAAGTACTTGCTATTTGTACTAATAATGATTTGAACTTTGTGCAAATGATTAACCTCAGACCTCCCAATAATTATTTGAAATTCGTACTAATGGATACTCGCACTCTTTAGTATTAATTATTTGATATTTGTACTGAATTCTACCGCATTAGAAACAATTATACTCTGATACTAGCATTTTGGTGTTATTATTTGTTACTGCTATCTGTGTGTGATTTGAGATTTTATTTCCGGAAATTATGTGCTACTTGTGTTTACGAATTCTTAGTTGAATGCCTGGATACACTTGGTAAAGATTCGTTTGCGCTCTTTTTGCTTTTAATCATTATGAGTACTTATAGAGCTGCACGTTGTCTTCCTGACCTGGCCGCCCAGCAATTGTATCCAAGTAGTCATAAAGTTTGTTTTGTATCAGATAATTAGCCGACGAATAGTTTGAATTCTAACAGACCTTCACATCGTCCTTTCAATTCAAAACACCGTTTTAGCATGGCGCCTTTCGAAAGCCATGAAACTTCGCAGTAACATATCAAATCCGTATATTCGGATTCCACGTGTTTAAGAAGTTGCAAGAGTTGTCGATGGCCAAGCATAGATCTGTATATAATTTAATTTATCTACTCCAGTGGGATAAGTAACGCATTACGTCACTCATTTGACACTATTTCAGTTAGGTAATGAAGCTCATTATACCACTCAGTTATGTAATGATTTCATTACGCAACTGAGTTGTGTAATGACTTCATTACGTAACTGAAATAGTGTCAAATGAATGACATAATGACATTTGCCTACTAAAATATTTTTGAAAATGACAAGATCTGACATTTGTCTTAATGCACTTTTCTCAATTTTAGGCAGTCG
Source organism: Agriotes lineatus (assembly GCA_940337035.1). NCBI lineage: Eukaryota > Metazoa > Arthropoda > Insecta > Coleoptera > Elateridae > Agriotes > Agriotes lineatus. Next base: position 16,260 of record CALNHX010006736.1, read on the forward strand.
TAGATAAAATTTTGTACAATACATGTGTGATAATGCATCATTAATATACTTGTGTGCTTACATAACTTGTGCTACGCACTCGTTTGTAAGTTACACACACCTATATTAATGATGTTGTTATCCCACTTGTATAGTAAAAAACTATTGTGCACTTATCAACAACTGTTATCACACTTTACATATTCACAATTTTCGTGAATGGTTCAATGGAAAACAACATTTTTTCTTCTACTGACTTTCGTCTATATAATTCTTTTGGTATATGCTCAAACGCCTTTGTTCTGTGCAACCATCGATTTGGTTCCATCAGTGGATAACCGGGAAAAAATATTGTAGCCGAGATGGAACTGTTGAATTACTTCCTTTAGTTTATTAAACATGTCGCCATTCGTCGTTGTTGTCTTAAGTTGGGGGAGAGATAACTTTTTTTGGGTTATATTGAAATTTTCATCAATTTCTCAAATAAAAATGTATAGTTTAACAGTATCTGTCACACCTATACTCTCATCGAACGCTAAGAATAACAATTAAAACACACAATTTTTTGTACTTCAACTCGTCTTGTAATTGTTCTTGATTTTTTAAATTTCCAGGCCATATTCATTCTAATGCAGCCAGGATAGAGTTCATAATAAGTTCCCCGTTTGGCGTAAACAGTTGAAACATTTCCTCAAAGAACTGCTTGCACGTGCATCATCATAGACTGAATATTGTCATCGTGAATGCATACAATTTTATCCATAGGGATGATAAGCGATGCGTATTGTTTTAAGACACGCCATTTTTAATAAACACAAATAAACGGACAAACAAAAACAGTAATGCACAATTAGGTAGAAAGGATAGTGAAGATAATTTTGAAGACAATGAATGCATCCTGATTAGTTACTGCATGCAAAAAAGAAAAGTTGAAATCAAATTTGCTTTTTCATAACATCTGTTTAATTTAGCAAATACAAAAGAATCCGCAAGTTATTCAATATTTTGTTGTTGATTTGCACTTGAGAGCCTACTGACTTTATTGTCTGTGAAATTATGAAGAAAAACCTTAAGGTAGGCAATTTTGGAAGATCATACTATATGAAATTTTAATTGGTAGTTAAGCGAGATGCTCTTTCATCTTTATATGGGTTGTGGATCTAGTTACCGAAACGGACTAAAGCTTTAGCTATGATTGCAGTTTTTTTTTAAATTTTTGTACTGCAATTAAATAAATTTAATTCGAAATGTGTTACTACTGATTTGTTTCAGATATTTCAAATGATGCTGAATCGATGGAGGAAATAACAGAAATGTGGAGAAGTATACTAAAAGACAAGCTTGGATTAATTTGCTACATGGAAAATCCTGACCCAGAAGGGAAACCCATCATTGCTGCAATGAATTGTACTCACATCAAATGCAAATCCGAGAAGTTTTCTAAGGTAATTAGATAGTTTGTATACTTAGAAATACAAAAATAATAACTATTATCATAAAAATTCAGCAAAATGGAAAAAGTATGTCCATGATAATGGACACGTTGAATTATTTGTCACAAATCAAAGACGAATTTAAGGCTCTTCAACATGACGTACTTTTGAACGCCATGGGATTGTATGTATTACCCGAGTTCAGAGGACAAGGTCTCGGATTGGAGTTGCTTAAAGCAAGGTCAGTTAGCAAAAATTCACATAGTATAACTTTTAATTCGTTAATTTGAATATTTTCATATTTTAGAGAACCTATGTGTAGGGCTTTGGGAATAAACGCTACCATAACTCTTTTTACAGCGACAGCTTCGCAAATTTTAGCTGCTAGAGCCGGTTACCAGGAGTTGTCATCGGTTTCTTACAGCGATTTGGAGAAGGCAAACCCGAAGTTGAGGTATCCTGGTGTTGAAAATCATACTACACATTTAAAGTACATGTATAAGGTGTATTAGATGATTTTCCGCCTTTAGGATAGTTGGTATATTATTTAAATGGAATGTTTTGAAAAATGAGTATAGGGAAAGTAAGTGGTTTTGAATAAGGGTCTTTGTAATATTGTATTTTTATTTAGAATAATTGTATAACTAAATAAAATATATTTATTAGAACTAATACATTTTAAAGTATTGGTTCAAAGTGATATATGTGATTTAAAATATGTCCTCTCCTCAACAAGTTTCTATGCGCGTTTTCCAACATTTGAGATGTTATATTGTGGCACATCCAGAGACTACAATTAATTAATCACCTAGTTTGTAATGCAAATAGTTTTCTATGATATATCGTTGTGATTACTACATCTTTCTGGTCAGAACTTGGATGGGAGTTCCACAGCTGCATCTCTCGGCGCCTCGTGATACGGCCGTCACGGAAATAGTTGGTCCCGGCGGTCATAACAACATCATGGCAGTCGTTAGTGGGGTTGGAAGTCCCCATAAATGCACAGCGACGCCTATAATTGGCCTAACGGCTGTCGGCTGAGTGGGAAATAAATAAATAAATAATGTGATGCATTGGAAATCCACTTATTTTGATATATTCTTTGGGAAAATTATTTTTTTGTAACACGTCTTGAATAATACCCTCGGCTCTAAAGGAAGTTTGACGTATTTTCAGAATAATAGTGACACGATCATGTCCTCCACTTCAAGCCATTTATTGGCCATACTTTTCTCTTTTATAGTGTTCTTTGTAAGCGGTATTACCAAGCTTAAGAAGATTCTTGTATAAATTTATATTTTATCATACTTACATAATTATTCAAACACTATGCAAAATAACATCAAGGTTTTGCGCGGTTTCCGAACTGAGCATTTCATTTTGGCAATTGAGCGAACTGGGCATCTGAATCTAACATACATAAAATACTGCATTTGCCTGGGGTATATTCATAATTTGTAGTATACTAGTTCCGAGGTACTTTATCGCGATTCTTTCTAATATACACGTGGTTTCTTCGGCTTCTTGCTCCAAAAAGCTACCACGTCGGCACCCCAGATACGGGGACTTTTAAGGGGCCAATCCTAAGGCACTAAGAAACATTTCTGTACAAAAATCAGCACTACATTATTTTTTCTGAGGTTGTCCTTAAAATTTGTCTAATATGCCTGAAATGTAGCGTACAGTAATATATCATAATCGGTTGATTATCGATTGGTGCGCAAGAGTGATCGTCGAACTAAATAAAGGGTGAGTTTTTTAAAGAGCACTGATTTATGTAAATAAGAATAAAATATTTATTTTATATAATACAGAAATAACACAACTTTAAGTTTTAAATAATTAAATTTTGAAAAAGAGATCTTGTCAATGCCCCCCTCCCCTCCCCTTCGAGGTGAAACAGAGCGATCATGTTTGACTATATCCCAATTTTCTGCAATTTGGTCCGCATTTCTCACGTGGGCTTTCCGAATTCTTCTCCGATTTTCTACTGAACCTTCCTGTCTGAATGGATGTACTAATCTTCGTATTGATTTAAATTTAGAGGATGGAGCAATAAATCGATTACAGAATCATTTGAAATCTCATTTAGTTTGTGTAATTGACTTACTCTTAAAAAATAATTTATGGGTTCTGAGACGGTTACTTTGAGGCCACCTCCCCATTACAAAGAAAATATTGACACTTAAACTAGCTTAAATACATACCTGTGTTAGTGTTTGTGTATTTGTTTTGCCCTAGCAGTCTGACAAAATAGGTGCTTTTAAAAAAAATCACCTTTTACTTCACCAAAAGCTCGCTCATCGACAATTTCCGCAACATCAAGTGGATGATATAAGTAGCTTCTGAGATTCATCCATAATCGACTGGAGAGGTGGCAAGTTGTTTTCCTTTAGCAGAACTAGGTGTCCATCCTCAATTGCGGCTTCTTGGCAATGGTTACAATTGTTTTTACCAGAGAGTTGCTGTGGAAACCTTCTGTAGCAAATTGCCCAAAAGCCTTAGTTGGCTTAAACGTGCTTTTGAGGTTAGATGTTGTTCTCTGGGACGTCCAATCAAAAAATGTCCTGGCTTCAGGTAGTCAAGGCCTAAGGGTGTCATAGTATGCGGGAATAGGGGACTGGGGATTTAAAACCGACACTGATTGTACTAGCACCGTGTTTAATTATTTTTCCAAAGGCGATGTTTGAAGTACTTCTTTTTAACCCCAAATTTCTCAAAAGGGAGCAGATTTGGACGGAATAAACGCAAATTGTTTAATTTGACTTAAATTCACTATTTGGCGAGGAGTTATAGTGAATGCCAGATACATCATTTAAAAGCTCCGTCTCCGCAAAATTCCTCGAATGCAATTGCTCGAAATCAATTGCTCGAAAATCAAATTGCTCGAATGTAACTTTTCTCGAAATACAAGTTCCTCGAACCGCAATTTCTCGAAAATGTTTTGCTCGAATTTATGTAGTCTTAAATATTGCGTCAATACTAACATCTTCAAAATCTTTTGTAGTAAGTGGTCAAAGATAGTATTATGTTCTTGTAACAGGAAAGTGATTAGTATTGGAATGTAATTACGGATATTCATAATCAGGATAATGGGTTTGTTCTTATTAGAAATAATGTTAAATAGGTTTTTCTTAAGACACGAAAATGATTATCATGGGAATGTAATACATACCTATACCTATTTTTTATTAATAAAGGTTATAATTTGTAATTTGTGTTTTTTCTATATTTGATATTAACTGATTCGAGTTAAGGCTATTTCACAATTTTATTTTTTTCGAGCAACAGATAATCGAGAAATTGCTGTTCGAGAAACTTGCAATTCGAGCAAAGTCATATTCGAGCAATTGACTTTCGAGCAACTGATTTCGAGCAATTAGTTTTCGAGCAATTGCATTCGAGCAATTTACATAGAACCCGTAAGCTCAGCATTAATAGATTGAAACTCACTAACCAGGACATTCAAGTACCCCATTACTAAATAAATAAGGTGATAGGATTGATCCTAATGGAACTCTTCGCAGTCTTTCAGTGACTAGGGTGGATCTTTAAGCCAAAATATTTATCGCTTGCATATATGTCTTATATAAGCGGAAAACATATTTCGATGTGAGAAAATGAATTAAAGAAGCGGACATGTCAGGTTGTTCCACCAGTCTTCTCTGCAAAATGTTGCTCTAGATGTCTTAGATGGCTTGTTATAAGCAGCACAACCCGACATTTGATTTTAATGATCTCGAAAACCGCATGAGGGATAAAGTAATTGTACTGGAATCTGTCTGGCTTTATTAAAAGTCTGAACGGATTGGTGTCCGTAATGACCCCTATCTATTTGTAATAGTTTTTTGAAGTTGAAAAATCGCTTCTGAGTGATACACTTGTACTTTTAACAAGAGGCTCTAAACGGGAGCTGAATAATAAACCATTCGCTATCGTTCCGCGTCACGTGCTTGACAGCATTCTGTTCGCAATGGTTGTTCATATTATTATTGCTGATAATAGTACAACTTTTTCTATTACCTGGCTGTCACTGTGCAGTAAATCTCGACATTTTCCCTTAAGCGCCCATCATATTAGGACGGCTGCACTTAGAATAATAGTATTGTTACTATTTTTGGCTATACAAATCGGTCTACCCAGTACTTCGTGCTTACATAGCTTTTGGCGGGGCCTGGACACAACGCCCACTGGTCACAAACCCCAACTCAGAATTTGGTCATAACGCCCAACTTCGATTCTGGTCACAACGCCCAACTTGGTCACAACGCCCAATTTTGATTTTGGTCACAACGCCCAACTTGGTCATAACGCCCAAAATCGAGATTGGTCACAACGCCCAACTTGGTCACAACGCCCACCGACGCCTGTTATAGGAGAGAGCTATCGACGCCGCTTAAACCACTGTTTTGGTCATAACGCCCAACTTCGATTTTGGTCACAACGCCCAACTTGGTCACAACGCCCAATTTCGATTTTGGTCACAACGCCCAACTTGGTCACAACGCCCAACTTTGATTCTTTTGATTCTGGTCACAACGCCCAACTTGGTCATAACGCCCAAGTTTGATTTTGGTCACAACGCCCAACTTTGATTTTGGACATATCGCCCAGGCGGCACAGAAAGTAAAATGAATAATAATAAATTAAACTTTTAAGGTGAGGTAATTTTCAAGTTCCCGTAAGTAGTATTAATATTATTTATTTTTCATAATAATTGAGTGGCGTAATGCGTTGTCCAAAAAGTTTCTAAATTCGGATTATAACATATAAAGTTGTATTTTTTATATGCAACTCATAGTTAGCTGTGGCATTATGAGACATATGTCGTATGGGATCGATTTATTCATTTTCACTACTTTATAGCAACAATTCACAATTTTTAATATTTCGTCGTTTTCTAGTTGAAAACTTGTGCCATTTAGAATATACGTGATTAAACAAAGTTTTTGCGTTGTTACAATACCACCGTTTGATTGACAGAATCAATCACGTTTGATTGTTGCTTATAATATTATAGTATCCTTCATATATCCATTTATCAGAACATTTTATTGTCCATTAAAACCTCTGCAGTTTCTCAAATTTAAAACGCATTTGCAAAAATGTAAATATTCTACTTCTATACGAAGGAGGTTCGAAAATATCAAAATGATTGAAGAAAAAAGTACTCTTATTTTTCAAAATACACAAAAATGTTAATTGGAAGTATTTGTTATAACCTATCGATTAATAGTTATTTAACAAACAAGTATGCGAGCGCGTTAATTCTAGATATTATTAATCGCCGATTAACATACGAGTTAGTTACAATATTTTTCCGTTGATCGTACATTATTAATTTGAAGAAAATCTAATTTTATTCCATGAAAAGAATTTGACACTTAAAGTTTTGACATTAATGGTACCGGGTGACCATAAATGGTTGTGATTTTTTTCTTAGGTTAGCACTGTTTATGTTGCTGACATTGTAAGTCTATGTTAAATATGAGGTTAGCAGGTTAGGTTTTGAGTCAGTTTGTGTCAAAACTGAAGCAAAACCTAACCTGTTAACCTCGAATTTGACATACACTTACAGTTCCACCAACATAAACAAATTTTAAAATCGTTTATTAATAAAAAATCATTTGTTAATAAGGGTCATTAATATACGATTCTCTATAGCTCGTTTCACTCTGACTATGCAGTACAGAGAACATACGACAATGTTATTTAAAGGCAAACTTCGCTTGCTGCGTTGCCGCTTGTAGATCCCACTCAGGTATACTGTATGCTGCTCTTTTCAAATTGACGCAGGAGCGACAAAAAGGGTTTACTTCAACAAGGTATTAACAAATAAGCCGATTGCAATACAAAAAGCGGATTTATTATGATTGACGTCTTCGTGTTCAGTTTTAAGCAACTTGCTATCACTGTACACTGCATAGTCAGAGTGAAACAAATTATTTAAAAATTTGACACAAAAATGAAATTTGTTTGCACTGATTTCGAATCACGTAATATCCTGGTTGCTAAGTGAGGGAAAACTCAGATTTGACAATACTCGTTTATCGTATCCCTTGATAAGTTAAGTTTGAAGTATTTCATTTGGTAATACACAGCGTGGTAAGAAAAAAATAGGAGAAACCAAAAAAAAAATGTTTTCGGAGCAAGTAACTGTGACTTTATGTTTGACACTTTCTTTTAACCTCTTTAAATAACATTTTTGTCTATTTTGAAAAATAACGGTACTTTATTCTTGAACCATTTTCATATTTTTGAACCTCCCCTGTATACGAATATATTTACATTTTGGCAAGTGCATTTTTAGTTTGAGAAGATGTAGAAACTTGTATCAGGAATAAAACACTCTGATAAATGGATGATAAAAAAATCCATGTGTTACAAATTTATGAGGGACAGTATATGTTATATTATACAGATTGGTGGTGGATAGTGGGAACATAGGCAGTCCATTGAGCTAGAATACAGTTTATGGGCTTTGTATGCGTTAGACAGAAGTAGACATATATGATTTAAAATCTAGTATCCTAGAATTCAGTGTTTTCTAAAAACAAAACCTTTTGATTCTGCGAATACTAGATGTTAATCGTATATAGGTCTGTTTATGCCTAACGCATACCAAGTCCGTAAACTGTATTCACACACATTTGATTACTTATGTTCACATTTTCCGCCACCAATCTGTATATTATGATATATAACACTGTAATGGGAAAAAATCCTCTTACTCATGATACCACATACAACTATGAATTTCATCTACTGACTACCCACTGCATTCGTATCGAAAAGGTGCCAGAAGAACGGCAAATTACTTTTATCTATTTCTATAAATAAGTGAGATATTGTCAAAAAACAAAAATCGAAAAATTCAATTTTTGTTTATAACTCGAAAACAAAAGACGGTAGCCCATTTTGGTTTAAACCATTAAGCTTTTCTCGAAAAAAGAGTTCGAGGATGGGGGTCCATTTTTCGAATCTAGAAAAAAAGTGCCGAGGAAAAAAGTGCCCCTGAAAAAAGTGCCTGGAAAAAAGTGCCGCGGAAAAAAGTGCCGGCGGATAAAAGTGCCGGCCGAAAAAATGCTGCGAAAAAAATTCGAATGATTCAAGCCCCTTAATACACTTTTGTTCTAAAATAATTACGCAAGAAATAAAATTAAAATTTAATGTTAAGAATTTATGTTTATTAATAGTTATTAACTGCTAAATAAAATACTAGCTTATTATAAATAGTTACAAAAAACTAATATTTTATAATTAACCCTAAGTTATTCATACACTTGGAATCTAATGGTATGTCCTATGGTTATTGAGATTCCCTATGAAAACAACGAAATTGCCTTAACCTGTAGACTCTGCGACAGCGACCACGCTTGTTCACGAAAATAAATTTGAGCCCCCTTAGCAAAAGAAAAGATAATTAGGTATTGTAGGTATCCGAATGTTAAGAATTTGCTAAGTCTTGTAATGTGTATTCTGAATTTCCACCCATTGAGTTTTCCGTCGAAATTTTAATGCCTCTAATGTTCTCTCGCGGAAGGCAAGTTGGGTTGAAATGACAGAATTGGTTAAATTGCTAGTTATCTTTATACAGATTGGTGGCGGAAAATGTGAACAAAGGTAATCAAATGAGTTGGAATACAGTTTATGAGCTTTGTATGCATTAGACAGAAATAATTATATGCGATTAACATCTAGTATCCGCAGAATGAAGGTGTTTCGTTTTCAGCAAACACTGAATCCTAGGATACTAGATTTTAAATCATATGTCTATTTCCGTCTAACGCATACGAAGCCCATAAACTGTATTCCAAGGTTACAGGTAGAGTCCCTGTATATAGGTTACTAAGAGTTGGGCAAACAGCGGGATACATTTTGATTGGTTTGGATCACTTTTTACAAGGCATGTCTAATAAAAATGCCTTTTTTACATATTTTGTAATATGTTACGACCGAAAGTATCGCATATGCAAATCTAAATTTTAACTAAATTGGGCGTATATTCCTAATAGTCGGTTCTAGAGATTCTAAGAATGATCAATACTCTGAAAACTCTCCCATCAAAAGCAAGTTAGCAAGATTGGTTCCTATAACCTCTTTGTTCGACGTATGTCAAATATCTAATTTGGATCAAAATTGCTTGTATAATGAGGCTGTTTGCCCAACTCTTAGTAAACTATATACAGGATCTCTAGTTACAGGTTAAGGCAATTTCGATGTTTTCATAGGGAATCTCGATAACTATAGGAGATATGGAAAAATGAGGTGGTGGAAAAAAGTGCCGACGGAAAAAAGTGCCGCGGAAAAAAGTATCGATGGGGGAAAATAATAATAATAGTATATTGTATGTTAAGAGCTGAAAGTGCATTCTTGCCGCTTGCGCATGAATATTGCTGGTTGAGACGAAGTCGAAACCAGCAATCATGCAAAAGCGGCAAGCGCACTTTTAGCTCGAAACATACATACTATTTTTTCGACGACTGAGCATATTATTAAAGGAAAATATCAAATTTCGTTTTATCGCAAAAATTAATTGACAATCAAGTTAACATTACTCGCGCAGTCTATATGACATGTGACGCGATTATTTCCACAAATGACGGGCGTTGTCAAGGAAACATTCGGACGTGGCTACCTATTTTGTTGACGCGGAAACCCAAAACGCTCGGCGAGCGGCAAAAAGGTGAAAACGCACGCTCAGCGGCAAATGTAAACTTTCTGTTGTCAAATGACAGTGAGAAAAATCTACTTTCGATGTCAGTCGTCGAAAAAGTAATAACCGGACGAATAAGGTTTACAAAATTTAAAAAAACTGGAAGTTACCCTTTTATTTTTAAAAATCTCTGCATTGCAGTATTATGCAGTATTTGAACATGTATGGTGCTTATCTGTTCCCAAATCGACAGGAATGCAGATTTATAGATGATACGTAGAAATATTTCAATTTGAAGATTTTTATCTAAAGTGCATGTGGATTATGTCTACCATCTTAAGTACAATTACCGCCAACAAATCTTTTAAGGTAAGTAACAAATGACGAAATATATTATAAAATACAAAATTGTTATACAGTATGTCCCCGGATTGGGTTACAATGGGGAAAAAGTTTATTTTTGACTTCTCAAAAAAAAATCACTCTTTATAAAAAAACCCTGCTTGTACTCAAACTACAAATGCACTTGTCAAAATTTAAAAATCCCTTTCCATATACGGGGGAGGTTCGAAAATATGAAAATGGCTCAAGAATAAAATACCCTTATTTTCCAAAATATACAATAATGTTAATTGGAAATATTTGTTATAACATTTCTATTAAAAATTATAATTGCTTTGAATTGCTATTGATGTTTGGATCGCGTATTATTAATTTTTTTAAGATACTTGCGTCTGTTGACAGAAATATGAGATTTTTAGCATCAATTTCGGGCCACACAAATTTCAGGTTAAGTGACCGAAACTCAAATTTGACAATACACTCTTATCGTATCCGTCAATAAATTAACTTTGAAGTATCGCGTTTAGTAATTCGCAGGGTAGTAGAAGAATAAGAAAAACCAGTGGAAATTGTTTTTTAGAGCAGGTGGCTGTGACTTTATATGTGACACCTACTTTTAATTCTAAGCAACTTTTTCAAATAACATTATTGTATATTTTAAATAATAAGGGCGCTTTATTCTTGAGCCATTATCATATTTTCGAACCTCCCCCGTATACGGAAGAGGATATTTAAATTTGGAGAAGTGCATTTTTAGTTTGAGAACAAGCAGCGTTTTTTAAAGAGTGATTTTTTTGAGAAGTCAAAGATAAACTTTTTTTCCCTCTTTGTAACCCAACCATACAGTACGTCCTCGTACTGTATAATTCCACAAATTTATCATAAAAAGTGATCATTTCACTTATTTTTAGATTTGTCGATTCTTTTCAACTGTTTGCTAATACCACCACAATTAGATGATTTAGTTGATTGCTTTGACTGCACGTACGTGTCAGGTACATTTCGGCGAGTTGGGGGCAATGCAGAGGACATGCTGAGACTACGAACTATTCCGCCTATGTTTCCGCCAACCCTATGGAACGTGTGAGAGGCCACCATAAACGACGAAGACCGGACCAATAATCAAACAGAAGGTTGGAACCATAGATTCTCGAATCTCGTAGGACATAAACATCCAGGTATTTGGACACTAATTGAAAAAATGCGACAAGAAGTTGCAACAGATGAAACCAAACTGTTGCAACACCAAAATGGAGTGCATTCAAAGAAGAAAAAAGGAAAGAGTTCGAAAAAATGCAACAACGTTTAAAAAACTTGTGTATTCAACATGAAAATGATGAACACAATAATGCAACTTTTTTACGTGCCATAGGACATACCATTAGATTCCAAGTGTATGAATAACTTAGGGTTAATTATAAAATATTAGTTTTTTGTAACTATTTATAATAAGCTAGTATTTTATTTAGCAGTTAATAACTATTAATAAACATAAATTCTTAATATTAAATTTTAATTTTATTTCTTGCGTAATTATTTTAGAACAAAAGTGTATTAAGGGGCTTGAATCATTCGAATTTTTTTCTAGATTCGAAAAATGGACCCCCATCCTCGAACTCTTTTTTCGAGAAAAGCTTAATGGTTTAAACCAAAATGGGCTACCGTCTTTTGTTTTCGAGTTATAAACAAAAATTGAATTTTTCAATTTTTCGTTTTTTTGACAATATCTCACTTATTTATAAAAATAGATAAAAGTAATTTGACGTTCTTCTGGCACCTTTTCGATACAAATGCAGTGGGTAGTCAGTTATTCAAAAAAAGTTTTAAAATTCTAGTTATACCATAAAATTGTATTTTTGTAGATGAAATCCATAGTTGTATGTGGTATCATGAGTAAGAGGATTTTTTCCCATTCCAGTGTTATATATCATAATATACAGATTGGTGGAGGAAAATGTGAACTTAAGTAATCAAATGTGTGTGAATACAGTTTATGGACTTTGTATGCGTTAGGCATAAACAGACCTATATGCGATTAACATCTAGTATTCGCAGAATCAAAAGGTTTTGTTTTTAGAAAACACTGAATTCTAGGATACTAGATTTTAAATCATATATGTCTACTTCTGTCTAACGCATACAAAGCCCATAAACTGTATTCTAGCTCAATGGACTGTTTATGTTCACACTATCCACCACCAATCTGTATAATATAACATATACTGTCCCTCATAAATTTGTAACACATGGATTTTTTTAATCATCCATTTATCAAAGTGTTTTATTCCTGATACAAGTTTCTACATCTTCTCAAACTAAAAATGCACTTGCCAAAATGTAAATATATTCGTTTACAGGGGAGGTTCAAAAATATGAAAATGGTTCAAGAATAAAGTACCGTTATTTTTCAAAATAGACAAAAATGTTATTTAAAGAGGCTAAAAGTAGGTGTCAAACATAAAGTCACAGTTACTTGCTCCGAAAACATTTTTTTCTGGTTTCTCCAATTTTTTTTCTTTACCACGCTGTGTATTACCAAATGAAATACTTCAAAGTTAACTTATCAACGGATACGATAAACGAGTATTGTCAAACCTGAGTTTTCCCTCACTTAGCAACCAGGATATTACGTGATTCGAAATCAGTGCAAACAAATTTCATTTTTGTGTAAAATTTTTAAATAATTTATTAACAAACGGACCAAATAACAATTAAAAATCAATTATAATTTTTTCCGTTGATCGTTTATTTATGGGTTTCATTAATGTATAGAGAATCGTCTATTAATGACCCTTATTAATGAATGATTTTTTATTAATAAACGATTTTAAAAATCTGTTTATGTTGGTGGCACTGTAAGTCTATGTCAAATTCGAGGTTAGCAGGTTAGATTTTGCGTCAGTTTTGACACAAACTGACTCAAAACCTAACCTGCTAACCTCATGTTTGACATAGACTTACAATGTCACCAACATAAACAGTGCCAACCTAAGAAAAAAATCACAACCATTTATGGTCACCCGGAACCCTTAATGTCAAAACTTTAAGTGTCAAATTCTTTTCATGGAATAAAATTAGATTTTCTTCAAATTAATAATGTACGATCAACGGAAAAATATTGTAACTACTCGTTAGTTAATCGGCGATTAATAATATCTACAATTAACTCGCTCGCTAGCGCTCGCGCATTAAAATGTCTCGATTCTTAATCGCTCTCATTAACATACTTGTTTGTTAAATAACTATTAATAGATATGTATAACAAATACTTCCAATTAACATTTTTGTGTTTTTCTTCAATCATTTTCATATTTCGAACCTCCTTGTATAGAAGTAGGATATTACATTTTTGCAAATGCATTTTAATTTGAATTTTGGAAACTGCAGAGTTTTAATGGACAATGAAAATGTTCTGATAAATGGATATATGAAGGACACTATAATATTATAAGCAACAATCATACGTGATTAATTCTGTCAATCAAACGGTGTTATTAAAACAACGCAAAAACTTTGTTTAATCACGTATATTCTAAATGGCACAAGTTTTCAACTAGAAAACGACGAAATATTAAAAATTGTGAATTGTTGCTATAAAGTAGTGAAAATTAATAATTCGATCCCATACGACATATGTCACTGAAATGGGAGAAAATCCTCTTTCTCATAATGCCACAGCTAACTATGAGTTCTATATAAAAAATACAACTTTATTATATGCTATAATCCGAATTTAGAAACTTTTTGGACAACGCATTACGCCACTCAATTATTATGAAAAATAAATAATATTAATACTACTTACGGGAACTTGAAAATTTTCCTACCTATTACCTCATCTTAAAAGTTTAATTTATTATTATTCATTTTAGATACACATTTTTCTTACTTTCTGTGCCGCCTGGCCGATATGTCCAAAATCAAAGTTGGGCGTTGTGACCAAAATCAAACTTGGACGTTATGACCAAGTTGGGCGTTGTGACCAGAATCAAAAGTGGGCGTTGTGACCAGAATCACAGTTGGGCGTTGTAACCAAGTTGGGCGTTGTGACCAAAATCGAAATTGGGCGTTGTGACCAAGTTGGGCGTTGTGACCAAAATCGAAATTGGGCGTTGTGACCAAGTTGGGCGTTGTGACCAAAATCTAAATTGGGCGTTGTGACCAAATTGGGCGTTGTGACCAAAATCAAAATTGGGCGTTGTGACCAAGTTGGGCGTTGTGACCAAAATCGAAGTTGGGCGTTATGACCAAAACGGTGCTTTACGTGGCGGCGATAGCTCTCTCCTATAACAGGCGTCGGTGGGCGTTGTGACCAAGTTGGGCGTTGTGACCAATATCGCTTTTGGGCGTTATGACCAAGTTGGGCGTTGTGACCAAAATCAAAATTGGGCGTTGTGACCAAGTTGGGCGTTGTGACCAAAATCGAAGTTGGGCGTTATGACCAAAACGGTGCTTTACGTGGCGGCGATAGCTCTCTCCTATAACAGGCGTCGGTGGGCGTTGTGACCAAGTTGGGCGTTGTGACCAATATCGCTTTTGGGCTTTATGACCAAGTTGGGCGTTGTGACCAAAATCAAAATTGGGCGTTGTGACCAAGTTGGGCGTTGTGACCAGAATCGAAGTTGGGCGTTATGACCAAATTGTGAGTTGGGGTTTGTGACCAGTGGGCGTTGTGTCATAGCCCCCATTTCAACTTCCTAACAATGTTTTCAGAGAGCTGCAGAATATACTGAATTTTTTTTAAATATTTTTGCTTTGTAGATGATTTAATGTTGTTTCAATGTTGATGAAAATAAAACTTTAAATAATATGGAAGATAATGAGCTCTACAGTAAATCAAAAACACAAGAGTTGTCTACCAGAGATAAGAACTTTGACTCTGGTGATGCAAGCTGCAATGTCTTGCGAAACTTTAGTCTAATAACAAGGACCAAATTATAGGTGACTTGTAAGAGCTCACGAACCACCAAAGTACATAACCGTAACACAAACCCTTGCTTGAATTCACAAAGTGTTAGGAACATTAAGCCACCAAATGCTGGGTGTTTATCTAGAAAGACAACACGGTCTAAGCCGAAGTTGAAGTGTATATGTTTCTGATTACTTATCGAAGCTGTGATGTTGGTAGATAATAGTACACAGAAACTAAACGCAACTCAAAGAGCGATGGGAAGAGCCATACTGAGAGTACGCATATGAAATAAAATTAGAAACAGTAGAATAAGAGAAAGAACATGTTCAGAGATGGCTGTGTTAAGTGAAAGTGGAGTTGAGTGGTTTTAAAAATTATACGTTATATTCAAAGGAAATATGAGCAGACCCATGGGTGTAGGCTGAAATTTTGCAGGGGGGGGGGCATACACACTCAAAAAAGTAGGGGTAATTTAATTTACTATACTGGTAGCGGTCACTACAGCATTTTGAATAATTATTTTTGATAATGTTTATCTAACATATAGATACCTAGACGTCATTTGACCCCCGTATCACAAATAATTATTTTTCTTCGTGAAGGATATTCTCAAAGAGAGGTAGCTGGGACTTTAGACACCAACAAATCTGTGTTACAGAGAGCTACTGTAAGGCATAGAAATACTGGTAATTTTAAAAGAAGAATAGGACATTTGTTAATTTTATTAGAATTTTGAATAAAAGCGAACTCCGTTAGCTAGCAACCCAATTATTACTCAATCAAAGCAAACCCAGTATATCCATTGTTTCTCCTTAAGATTAGATACTCACTGAAGACAATTCACTTTTAATCAATCAATTTCTAATTGCTCTTAAAAGACTTTAAGCGAAGACGTTTTCAGACATGCAAGGCAGGTGTTGGCAAGTATGTTTCTACGGTTTTATTAAGTCCTATTTCTTTAATGGCATCATATATAGTACTACACGATGACTTAGGCAATTTTAGGGGGTCCATGTTCATCAATAACTAGAAAAACATAGCAAAGACAAAGTTTATCATACCAACGTTCCTTTATTTCGAAGCCGTTCAAGTTTTGGCTATTGGCAGTGATATAAGAAGACTATTAGATAATCATAGCTCGAAGCTAACAATTCTTAATAGTATATTATGATACGAGTTTTATAAGAAGTATTTTGTAGCAGGCACGGGTTTAGGGTACGACGAGCGAAGCGAGCCCTAAAGGAGTAAGTGCAACAAAATACCTTATGAAGAGGTATCATACAGTATTTTAATACATTGCCACTTTTTAATACAAAAAAAATAAATTTTAAAATCTAGGGAACTTCGAGGCAGTTGGCAACATTTGTGAGGTGCAATAAAGATGGCTATTGACAGTTCGATATGTATACGGAGCGAAGTACCTCTGGTTGCCAACGTTAAAAAATTAATTACTCGGTTTTTAGTATTTTTATTATAGAATCGCTTTTTGTCTATTACGATACGCAAACGGGTATCGCAATAGCCTCAGTACGAACGCAAAGTAGATAAATGATTTAAGGAACAAACCACTTCCGGGAATGGACCGTGTCATTATTGAGTTTCTCACAGGTTCTTCCTTCACCTAAAGATTAATTAAACACTATGTCATCTAAAGGTGTTTATAGGCTCTTGCTCTTGTAATGCTGTATACATTGGTGAAACAGGTCGTTCAGTAAAAACTCGCATTTCTGAGCACCAGCACTGTCTCAAGTCGGGTCTCGTTTCATCATCAACCATCGCAGAACACCAACGCGATAGCGGCTATAAAATTCTATTCAATGAAAATTCCATTATCTGCAAATCCCCATTCTTCCTTAGCAGAAAGATTCGCGAAGCTATTGAGATTTACAAACATCCTAACAATCTCAATCGGGACGAAGGCTTTCCCCTTCCTTCTATGTGGAAAGTGCTCATTTCTAAGCCCCGCCCACCGCCACTAAACTGCTACGGCACTTGCTGAACCGCAACGGCATTTGTCTATAAATTCTCGCCTTTCTCATACCGATCGTTAGAAGAGTTTCGTTTCTGGCGTGGTTTATCCGTTGAGTTACCGTGCTCTTCCATCCCTTCCCTTGTAAAAAAGTTTCGCCGCTGGCGTGGTTTACACGTTGAATTACCGTGATTTTTTGCTTTTTCTCCTGATGAAGCCCCTTACGAAAATGAGCTAAACGTTGAGTTCTTCGACCTCAATAATGACACGGTCCAATCCCGGAAGGGGTTTGTTACTTAATGACAATGGCCGTGAAAGCCCCCGAAATCATCTAGCTAATGATTTTTAGTCCTACACTTTAAATATTATATTTTGTGTAAAAGCTTTTAGGAATTAAACAATTTTTCCATTTTACTAATAATAAATCGGCTTACTAATACATGACAAGTTAATAACGTATTTAACCAGATTTACAATGCAATAGACGATGCTAGGTTGGTTTATCATGCTAAATTAGGTTATTTTTAGAAATTCATTTGTTCTAATTGTATGCATGTTCGCGTTGACTGTATCCCTATTACTCGAAGAAAACAAGGTAAGGAACGTGTTATATAAATTTATATATTTATCTGTACAGTAGGCCCTTCATTTTGTGGATTTTTATTTCTCTGATTTTTAATTTTCTGTAAAAAATCTGGAAAATCAAAATTGCACTGATAATACTATATTTCTCCCCGAAAGTGTGGAAGCAAAAAAATATTTACCTAGTTTCGTTCATGAATTTTTACATGTTACACCAAAGCGCAGTTGAAAAAGTGCTAGGCCTGCATTAAGCAAGTCCTCGGTTCGAATCCCGCTGGAGTCGGAATTTGTCCGCAGTCTTGGCGATTGGAATCGGGATTCGTGAGACCATTCACAATTGGGCACCAAATTCACTGTGCTCTACTCGGAACAATAGACCTAAGAGATAGAATAACAATACATCACGAAGACACACACTGCACACAATGGTTACGGTGCAAGCACAAAAGACGCGTACCGACTCTGTAACCCGAATCTGGGGCAAGTTGAGCATTATTCCCCCAGATGCTAGCGTACGACGCAGCAGCCTCTACACCGCAAGATAAATGAGGTTACACATAATACATACACACATGATCATTGAAAATAAACAGGGTTATGCAACACATGTTACATATTTGAAACAATGTTTTTAGAAGGCTACTATAATTGATATCTCTGCATTTAAATATTCGATGTAAATAATATTTGTGATCATGTATAGACCATTCAGAAAACGTAAATCAACTACTGTAATGTTGATTGCATAGCCCTGTTCATTTTCAATGATTCTTTGTGTACATACATACATATATGTTACACCACTTATATTGTGCTTGTAAGTAATTAATAAACGTTGTATCTACATTAAGTATTCTATTAATCATTAATCTGAATACTATACTGTTAAAGGTTGTGTTAAATAGGTAATATTTGTATATTTCGGACAATGCTTCCTTCCCCTTAGTTAGAAAAATCGAGGGTCTGCTGTATATTGTTGTGTCTACCAGCTTAACATTACAATATGTTTTATTATAAAGTACATAGTCTATTAAAATAATTGTTGCAATATAGTTTTACCATTTTAAATAACTACACAAAATATATCATTCCATAAATGGTTGGCGAGGAAGTTTAAAGGTAAATAAAGAAGTGAATGTTAGTGCTAGCACTACATGTGTTCATTCCGTAATTTGGGCAAAATTCGTTTGTTCTAATGGCTCGATTTTGTTTTCAGAATCAATTTTCTCAAGTATCAACCTCCACCTAAAAATTTAGATTATCTTCAACACTCAGAGGTATTCAAACTGGTACACGATATGGAACCCCCAGGTAAAGGCATTGCAACTAGACCGGGAAGAGTGGCGTCGGAGCAAGATTACTATTCACGAGTAAGTAGTTCAAATTTACTTTGATTAAAACTTGAAGGCAACCAGGAATACTTGACTTATCGCAAGAGTGTTTACTGTATGGTAGAAATTAAATTAAATTAAAAATGATTAAAGATTGATTTTGTAGTAAGAAGTTACAAGCTGTAAATATTAAGGCCAAATATATTTCAGTTCAGCGTTATTAATACTTTTTATTTTTCAGGCTCCTTTGCAGCAAGCCCAATAAACTTAGATGGTTTCTATAATTCATATAAATAAGAAATAAATGTATTGTGTTGTGAAAATATTAAATGTGTTTTAGAGCAGAAAATAAATATATTGAAAATGCAAATACTTGTATATCTTATAGAAGGGAAAAGTACACTTCACACTATAAAGATAAACTAATTTGAAGAAAACTTATAATATAATATAGCTTAATTGATTTACTGGCTTCACAGTTTAGATATAACTGTATTCGGTGTGTAAAACTACAAATAATATTCTCTTGCTAGCTGTTGCTGAGGGAGGTTTTTAGGCATAAGCTAATATCTTATTTATGTGATTTTAAAAACTGGGTGGGTAATGAAATAATTTGTACAAAAGTTTGGTTCCCTAGTCTATACATTTTCATGATGGCTTACTATGCCAGTTATTCATTTTTTTTGGTGTTATAAGCGAACATCCAGGTACCTGAATGCTAAACAACCCGAGTTACACGCAGTTATTTCTGAAGTTGTATTGGGTTTATATTCATTCAGCAAGCGGGTTATTTTCAAAATTAATCAAGTTTCAATTTTAGTTCAGCACGGCTAATAATCAGTACAGTTCTAGCATAACGCAGCAGCAAAGTTAGAGGCTTAAGCATTTGTTGGAGGCAAGCCCCCTACACACGTAATTACCGATTTCTGTTATACACTATTTTGCATTAAAGGTGATTAAGAATTGTATGAATAAACGGCTGTTGTTGAGGTTAGAATGTTGATAAAAAAAAATAAAAGCAGCCAAAATGTTTTTAATAAAACATCCAAGGTTTTTAAATTTAAATTACTTACGTTTCGTTTGCATAGCATTTAGTATTCATAATAAAAAAATTATATTAGGTAACAGCATCCTTTACAATTGATATGCTAATTTTATTTAATAAGCGAAAAGGTTTTTCGAAATTGCCGCCAAAATTTGTTTAGATTTCTTTGAAGAATTGGTCATACAATTCTTAAACATATCCGAATCATAAGGAAAATTGATTCTACATATGTGCTAATCTCAACTGGACATCTATCAACTGGAAATGGATCCCATACACCACCTAATCAACAACAAATTCTTCAAAGAAATCAAGACAAATTTTGGCGGCAATTTCGAAAAACGTTTTCGCTTATTAAATAAAATTAGCATATCAATTGTAAAGGATGCTGTTACCTAATATAATTTTCCTAATATGAATAGGTACTTAAATGCTATGCAAAAGAAACGTACGCAATTTAAATTAAAAACCTTGGATGTTTTATTAAAAAAACATTTTGGCTGCTTTTATTTTTCCTATTAACATTAAAGGAGATATGTTTTTCTTGTGACATGTTAGCTGTTGAAGATTCGAGGTTGGTGTAAGCAAGTAATTGCAATTTGTTATTCACTCCTGATTGTTCACTATTTTTGAATGCGTGATCATTATACGATTTTACTTACACTTGGGTTTTACTGTTATATTTTCTGTTGTTTACGATTTAGTTTGTTAGCTTAAGAAGTCTTTGGGAACAGAGTTAATTGGACCCACTTGGAGTCCTATAACTTAGTTCTGCTTTTTTTAAAGGTAAGTCGTTCCCGACCGTCTCCCGAGTTAGTGGGTGGCATGTTTCCGTTCTATTACGGGCAAAATTTAGTGTAACAGAAAATTTTTGAGATCAAGGCTTTCCGTTTTTAAGATTTTAATTAAGCTTGCAAGACGAACCTTGTTGAACGCTTTCTCATAATCAATTAATCCTAAACACATATATGTCCTTGTTGCAATTTGGAAATGTCTCAAACCGCGTACTGAAACCCAACAAAACGTATCTATTTTCTAAACAAACCTTGAAGTAAACCTGGATATCCCTGATCTCAGTTTACGATTGTGTGTATTTTAATAAAGAAACGAATGTGTGGCACCTAACTCTAAATGTTTTTCAGTGTATCTATCCCAGGATTAGTAATATACAAGAGGTATGATTGACAAAAAAATGTATTATACATTTATGCGTTAGAATTCAGCCCTGGTTGGTTTGAAACTATTTTTGGTATATTTTGAAATTTTTGTAAAACAAGACTGCCATGATAGCCAATAATAAAGAAGTTTTTCAGGTAATATTCCATGTTTACTTCTATTAAAATTAATATTTGAGATACTTTGGGACACTTGTCAGATATTTTATGTTAAACTCGTGTTATGTTTTTGCTACAAAATAATTACGTCCAACAATAACTAAATAATAATAATCACATCCGAGCGGGGACGATACGTACTAGTATACATGGAGTTATAAAATTAAGCTGATATTTCGGAAATCTTGTAGCAATCCTGGGACACATTGTATAATCTGAACATTCTTAATTCTTTTATATTTTATTTTCTCTGATAGCGTTATACACGGTGATTTAAGAGTTAATGACGATATGCACGACAAAGA
Organism: Agriotes lineatus; assembly: GCA_940337035.1. Taxonomy (NCBI): domain Eukaryota; kingdom Metazoa; phylum Arthropoda; class Insecta; order Coleoptera; family Elateridae; genus Agriotes; species Agriotes lineatus. Next base: position 38,148 of record CALNHX010006736.1, read on the forward strand.
ACTGATTGCTTTGACGCATTAAAAGATTTTTTTTAGATTTAATACAAATTTAGAGAAAATGTATAGTTTGCTGTACGCCATCCAAATGTAGACCATCTATTTCTTTTGAAAATTTTAGAGTAACATGTCTCTTCAAAGGTTAATTCTCACTATTCCTCTATAGATGGCGGCAGGCAGCGGTGCGCTACATTGATCAATTTTACACAGCAGTCAGGCAACCCACAGTCCACAGTATACCGGCCGCTGCTTCATTATTGTCCATCATCGCTTGTTTAAAATGTTTAATAGTATATTATGATACGAGTTTTATAAGAAGCATTTTGTAGCACGCACGGATTTAGGGTACGACGAGCGAAGCGAGGAGTGCCCTAAAGGAGTAAGTGCTACAAAATGCCTTATAAACGAGGTATCATACAGTATTTTATCTACTTTTCCACTTTTTTAAGCAAAAAAATGAACATTTTTAGTATTTGTATTATAGCATCGCTTTGTGTCTATTACGATACGCAAACGCGTATCGTAATAGCCTCAGTGCGAACGCAAAGTAGATAAAAATTATTATATGAGTAGGTATACAGGGAATTTATTTTAATAGTTAACATAAACGTTTCGTTCGTATGCCACCATTTAATCATACAGGTCATTTCCATAGTTACAAATGAGACCAACAGATTAGAGCGTGTATTTTACGAGGTAACATAGGAATTATTACTTGTGAAAAAGATAATTAAAAGTTATTCTAATGTATACCACTGAAGAAAAGATACAACACACAAGTTGTTCCTACGTATCTACTTTTTAGTTGCATACTTACATTTGGGTAATAAAATTAAAGTCTCTTATTAACAAGTACATTATTCGTATGTTAACTCGTAAAATAAACGCTCTAATCTATTGATTTCATTGGTAACTATGGAAGTGACCTATGTGATTAAATCCTGGCATAGAAACGAAATTGCTATGTTAACCATTAAAATAAATTTACTGTATAGGATTTAACTTGAATCATTTGTGCATGAAGCATTTACATTTACACTTTTGGCGGTTATGTCGCTATTTATATTAAAAAGTTTATGAATTTTAAACTAATCACAAGTATAAATAATGATTATCATGAGCAATTATGGATAAAAGTAAGTACCAATAAACTCACAGTTGCTTTTGGTGTTGTATATTTATCACATGAAAACAGATACCGAAGATACAGAAAATTTCTGTAATCTTTTCTTGAATAATAATACAATTTTTAGTCTTGGTGATATGAATATTGATATGCTTAATTTTATTAATGAACCCACTACAGTAACTGCTTCCACTGATTCATTAATTGACCGCATTCTTTTTACTAATACTTATATAGTTAAAAGCTCAGGTACTAAACATTTGTACATGTTTCCAGACCATGAATTGATTTATTATAAAATTAACATTAATCTTCAGAAACTCCAACCTGTTACATAGGTTTAGAGATTTTAATCATTTTTATTCTGCAAATTTTCAACGTTGTATTTCTTTTGTATCTTGGCACCTTCTGCTTGAGTTTGATAATGTTAATGATAAAGTTATTTTTTTTTATGAAAATATTTTAGAAATATTTGATATCTTTGAACCTATTAAAACATTCTTATTTCGTAGCCCAAAATCACCATGGCTTACTGAGAATATACGATTTACTATGACGTTGAGAGATGCAGCTTACAAGGGCTTCAAGAAATCTAGACGACGTGAACAGTGGGGCTATTATAAATCTTTGAGAAGTTTGATAATTGATAACGCTTGTTGTCAAAAATGAAAAAGAGCCTATTTAAACTACAGATTTAAGCATGGTAGCCCAACGAACTTTTGGAAAGAATTGCGTCAATACAATATTTACTCAAATCACAAACCAAATTTAATGCCATCTCATTTACACAACGTAGATATAGGTAATAATAATAATAATAATAATAATGTTTATTGTTTTATAATACAAAAAACAAATACATTGTTAACTAACTACTCATAGTAACAACCAAATATATTAATTATGGGACAAAACGACGGGTTCAGCAACATTTAAGGTTACTAATCGACCACCCTTCCAAGTAGACGGGAATGGGACGTTTTACGCCGCCGGTTCTTCGCCTCCAGTTCATCGCCGCTGTTTCTACCCCGGTCGGTTCTTCACCAGCCGTTTCTACGCCAGATATATTATTATTATGTACTATAAACTTTTCATAAAATATTTTTGGTGATTAGGTACCACGTTAATAGAAAATGTGAATCCCTCATTATTACTTAATAATCCTACTGTCTATCTTAGTAGTCTACTACAACGTTTTACAATACGATGAGCGTATTAGATTGTGGCAAGGTTCCCTACCTTTGGACTATTTAAGTGCCTAGCACGCTATTATGAAATTATTTAATTATTTTTCTGTTTATTTGTAGGAAATTGTATTTTTACAAATTGTAATAGTATTTTAAGTTATTGGACTAGCAATAAGGTCAGAAAATATTGATAGATGCCATCGATTAGGGTTTTACAAAGCTGGGAAAATTCGACCGGTTATTGTCAAATTCGTTTCTTACAAACAACGCTACGCTGTTTTTAAGAACAAAAAATTATTAAAAGGGACCAAAATCAGGATTCAAGAGGATCTGACTAGCTATCGCCAAAATCTAGTAAAACAGGCGTATTCAGTGTTTACGCACAGGAAAATATGGACGGTAGAGGGAAAAATTTTTGTATCGTGGAACAACAAGAAGTGCCGTATCGAACGTGCTGAAGATATCCAAAGCGTTGTCCGAGGCGATAAAAATGCTGGCGGAAATGGACTGTAGGCCGAGCTGCGTGATACCGTACGTCTACCAACACCTGCTCAATAAGCTAGATAAACATTAAACGGAATTTGCGTTTGTGAAAATAAATTTGCATTTTTTCTATTATTATTATACACAATAAAATAATATCTTTGTGTTTTATTATTATTTATGAATGCTTTTAAGATTGCTCATTTAAATGTTAGATCTCTTAGTGCTCATTTTGCTGAGGTTAGGAATATTGTTCTGATAAATGATTTTGATATTTTTGCAGTTACAGAAACTTGGTTAAGCAATACAATTCCCTCTGACAATGTAAAAATTGATGGGTACACCTTTATCGGTCGTGATAGACCGACTGCAGGTGGTGGAGTAGGAATTTACTTGAAATCTACGATTAGTTACACAATCGTAAGTACAACAAACGTAATTGAACAACTTTGTGTAAAGGTACGCATGCACAATGAAAATATTGTATTTTCTGTGGTATATAACCCGTCAAAGTCATTGTATAAATCTTGCGTAGATGCACTTGAAAGCACCTTTTCTGAATTATTTGCAGAATTTGATACGGTTTTATGTGTAGGTGATCTTAATATTGATCTGCTTGAATATAATACAATAGAAGCTAAATATATATCTAATGTTTTTGTTAGTATGGGATTAAAATAAATTATAAATGAGCCTACTAGAATTACGAGAACCACATCATCTCTTATTGACTATATAGTAACATCAAAAACTAATCTGATTACTAATTTAGGTGTAACGTCTGTTCCGGAAGTAAGTGATCATGACTTATTTTTTTGTCAAATTAATTACATGTCCGTAAAAACTAAAATGTGTATTAGAACTGTTTGAGACTTTAAACATTTCAATTATGACAATTTTAAATATGATTTGCATTTAATACCATGGCATATAGTTTATGAATTGACTGATGTTGACAGTAAGGTGAATTTTTTAAACGAAAATATTACATTACTGCTTAACAATCATGCACCTTTTGTTACACATAGAATAACTAAAGCATATGCACCATGGTTAACCGATAATATAAGAAACATGATCAAGATTAGAAATAACGCCTTAAGGTTGGGGATTGGAACGAAGAAAATGCTCCAATCTTCTCTCTCGCTTTATTGTGTTGCAGCGTGCTACCACCTGGAAATTTATAGTCAAACTAGTTATAAGCATTTCTACTTTAGGTAAGTATACGACTAACTAAGGTGGTGTTCTCTGCTGAACAGATGTCAGGTGTTTGTGTTTTGTAATATCATGCCCAGACAACATGTGCAAATAGATTATAAAAAGGACAAGACATAAAAAGTTATCTGGTAATATTTGTAACTACAATCTCGTGTATTGTATTACTTTGACCTGGCAACTTTGTGCATGTGCGATATCAATAAATACGAAGAATTTGACGTTAGTTATACAAATATAACAATGGTTAAACATAATTTATCACGTCGAAAGAGAAGAAATAATAAAGCAACTGCTTCAAGGAGGGGTACGCAGATACGATATAGGGTTTTCAAAGTTAAGCCGGCACTATTGCTAACTTCGTTATTATTGGAGCTACCAAGTCAGTTAAATAGGCAAACTAGTAGTATTTTTTTCGGGAATTACGATGGTGATAACGGAATCAAAATCGAACAACGCGTTCGGGAGTTATATCAAAAAGTTCATTTTTTTCAAATGGGGCACTCAGTATACAATATTCACAATCGATAGGAAATTGAATTCTGAACAAAAAGTGTCATATGTCCTTTTATCCTAATGTCGAAAATGACAAAGGTATTGATGATTTTTCAAATTCGTCAAGGTGGCTGTGTTAGTGGCAATTTTGCCTTATCATAAAATAGAAATTAAAAAGAATATCCATGAAGTGAAACAATATCGTTTATTTCAAATTATTCTATAAACTTCTAAAAACAAAACTCAAATTAGATGCTCAAAAACATCACCCTCTTGCTCCAAGCATTCTTCAGCCCGCTTGTAAACGCTTCTAGTGGCCCTGGCAATGACATAACTCGCAAACGCGATGTTAGATTTTGATTCCGTTTTCACCATCGTAATTGGCGAAAAAAATACTACTATTTAACTAACTTTGTAGCTCCAATAATAACGAAGTTAGCAATAGTGCCGACTTAACTTTGAAAACCGTATAAGAAAAGACGTGGAAATTCTTTTTAACAGCATCATTGAGAAAATACCTTTGCTGACACGTATGTTTTCATTCAATAATGAAATGGTGCAACCTTCTAATGTTTTTTTTTCACAGAAACAGGCCAATTTTGTAGGGGTATTTTAAAGGAAATTGTCGAAGATTGTAGACGAAGCGAATCTCCAGTTTCAAGTAAACAAGAGACATCCGATATTACTGCAGAAATCATTGAAGAAAATGAGTATGACTTTACATGGGGGTCTGTGCAAGAATACGAAGAGTAAGTAGTGCAGGGTCCGGCAGAATGACCGACCCTATTTAAATTGTTAATAACTGTTTCAAAGTTTACAATATTTTTTTTTTCAAAAATGTAAAGTAAGAACTTTAGTTACAATATAATTTATTTATTAAAAATATTAGCACTTGCTCCAAATTAATTTGGTTATTATTATTCAGTAGTTGAAGGAATTGTTCACAAAACGTAACCCGAACTTCTAAATCTCGTGGTACCTAGTAATAATTGGTGCACGACTTGAACTTTGTAAGGATGAAATTTTAAATCCTTTAAAATGCGGTGAAGAGCTCTGTCTGATAGGCCCAACTTGATGAATTTAATCAAATTAAGGATTAGGTTAATCTGTATTAGTGTGAAAATGAAGTTTGAGTTTGAGTGATGTTATTTTCAAAACCACGCTGTGGGTCGATTATACCTAGGTACTACCGTTTAGAAGCAGCTCATTTTGAAAAAGAAATAGCGAAAACTAGATAAATGCAAATTAACAAGACAAATCAATTTTAATTCATTTACATTATATTACAAATCAATTATTACCAATAAAACTGTTTCCATTGCAATTGAAATTCTACTATTTTTCTGATTCTGAGTAACTTCTTTAATAAAACTAATCCTACTACAATTTTTCAATTTCCTCCATTTATTTTTGATGGCAGTAGACTACTGGCATGCAGTAAAATTATTTAAAAATTGCAATAATAACCCCGAGTATAATTGAAATAAAATTAAATTTGTCAGAAAATGGGTAAGAAAGATGCAGGGGTGTGTAGAGAAGAAATGAAATATACTGTATTTTTAAGTTAATTGAATATAAAAAGAACTACGAAAAAGAAATTAAATTGTTTATAAAAAATCTGGTGTGATACACTCACACAACTTCCTTTTACAGTGATCTTATAATTAGTCAAAAATTTCATTTTTAATTTTTAAAAATTTGTCAAAAATTTTCAAAAATTACAAATTCTACAAAAGCGGTACAAAATAGAGCGTTAGTTGAAGAGACAAATTTTCCCTAGATGAAAATACATTTTGATCATACTGTATATAATAACCAAAAATAATATTTAAAAATTACCAACAATATTATTTATACTAGCGTGAATGCGGGTATCTAATCGAAGTAGGAGTTATCAGCACACGCGTTCAATGCACACAATCAGTATGAGAAGGAATTTTATCACTATAAGTATTAATTTTTTGTATCACATTATTTACTTTGGCAAGGATGACCTTGCCGTTTGTCTATCCAGTATTATGTCCAAATTTGTTTACAGCTAATTTCACACCTTCAGTCCTTTTTCATGTTAGGTTGTTAGGTTTTCCCGAATAGTTATGTTAGAATCTTTGACTTTTTTTTACTAAAAACCTTTTTCTTTACTCTTCTTTGAACGAATCTCGCTACAATGGGCCGGTACATTTTTTCCTTACCTTTTAAACGATGAGTTATATGGATTGCAGTAGCAGATTTCAATATTAGATTTCTCATTGCAAAGTTTAGGTACTACTTTTTCAGTACTCCCGTGTCTAACTTTAGGTATACCAAAAATGTCTAAGTCTGCTTCTTAACGTATACTGTTTGTAATCGTCTAGCACATCATCATATTCTGCTACCCTTTTATCAAGTATCTTACGAGTTGCACAACTTTCTTCTCGAGATGCTTAATCGTCGCCGCTATGTTTGCTAATAGATTTATTAATGAGGCCCTCTAATGTCTCCATAAAATCCCCACTTTCCATTACTTTTACTACTATCTTCTATGTAAGGTCGTCATTAGTATTTTCAGCGACATTAACTCTTCGGACTCTTTGTCTGCTCATAGTGAGTCTAAGAACTATAAAAAATCACAGTAGAAATACCAATATTTGCAGCTACACTCGCACGTCCGTTCAGCTCAGTGATCGCGTGTACGTACAATGTTTTCAAATGGCATTTCCTGAAGAAAATTCTGTATGTATTCGTTAGATAGTTCTTCTAGGACTGGTGCTAAATCATCTGATTCCCAACCTGGATTTCGTAAGGATCATTTGAAACGTAGTCTGATGCAATGCTACCTTCCCAATCAAATCTGTAATGTTTGCTGCCCGGCTTCTGTTAATGATGTTACGGTACTTTTGTAGCTTCCCCTGTATTAGCAAAAATTTGCTGGTCGAATTTTTATCTCTAGGTATTAATAGGTGGCTTTTGGTAATATTGCATGCATTAGGATAAGCCTAGTTAGCTGTGTTTTAGTTTTTAAATATTTAATAATAATTTTTGAGCAGTTTCGTAAGCAACTCCCCTAGTAATTGCCCAGACTTTATTAATTACATTTATTTTGGTCTCATTTCTACAAATATTTAATACTGATGGTTAGGCAACTTTACATGAATTTATTATAAACTATTATCTGGCCTGAGTTGTTGCTAGAACAACTTTGTTATCTCTTGTTGCAGTCATGTTTTTCAGGAAGTTTTTCTGGGCCCACTTGCCCAAAAATTTTGTTATCTTGTAACCTGTAAAGCTGTTGTCGAATTCTGCTTCCTTTCCAAGCAAAACTGCCGTTGTAGTTGGTTATCCCCTGCAGCTTAGTGCTTTGAAGAGCCATTATTGTTGAGCTCATGTCCGAATAGTTTTATCGAGGATCTAGAAGTACTCATGCTTTGTCTCGGGCGTTCGTAATTGTTATATAGTTGCTGGCCTAGGTCCTGTCGCTTTTGTGGATTTCTGGGTACAACGTTAGAGCGTTCCCCCTGGCTTCACACCATCGTTAGGTAAGATAAGGCCATATCTTCTTAATCGAGGGCTCATTTGGGAATTGTACGTTTTTAGCCACCCCCCTGATTGGCTTAAACACCTCCCACTGTGAGATACTTTGCTGGAATCCACTTTGTCAATCTGGGCTCCTGAAATTGGAGAATTGCCTGTGTATTTTGCAACCCCAGTGGACTACGCTTGGGAATAAGCATCCGCACCACACCTACCTGCAAGCCACTCACGGCTTTTATAGCTTGCACCGCCATTAACAGCTGTTGCAGTGACCTTCACCTCTCTGCTGCTCCAGTTGCGCCAAACTACATGGAAGCAAACGGAAAGTTTAGATTTGGATGTACTCTCCTACAAGCAAGCCGCTAGCATAGTTATAGCCTGCCGCACCTGGCGTACTTTATATTAGAATAATTGCACGTTTTGCTCAGTTAGAAATTAGGGCATGGTTTACCCATCGTAACCCTTCGTGTACTTTTGTTTAAGCTATGCGAATTATTAGCACAGATTGTACGAGGGTAGGTTATGTACCTCGTTAGGCCAATTACAGGCGTCGCTGTGCAGTTATGAGGACTTCCAACCCCACTAACGACTGTCATGATGTTGTATGACCGCCGGGACCAACTTTTTTCCGTGATAGCCGTACCACGAGGCGCCGAGAGATGCAGCCGTGGAACTCCCATCCAAGTTCTGACCAGAGACAGCGTTGCTTAACTCTGCTGATCGAACGTGGACACTTGTTCAAGCTACACCACTCGGGACCCTTTTATGAAATATGTTAGGGCTGCCGCAAAATTTAATGCCGCCACTTTATGCAATTTACTGAATAGAGTCAATTAGGCTTACCAGAGTCCTGGTCAACGATTCTTCGGCTCGATTGTGTGGGAGCCTTCGGTTATAATTAGCCCCCAAGCCGCTGTTTCTCAGTGAGACCTAAAAATCACAGATTAGATATCATAGTATCTTATTAGAACGGTGATTTTTACTTACACGGTAGCATGCGATAGCTGCGGTTGACGGCTTAGCACTCCGCCATTTGCGTTCGAAACTTATAGTTTGAAGTTAGTCATTATACAACGGTAGTGTTGCGTGACCCTTTCACGCGAGCCGTTTGTCCAAATTGAAGTCTTCGCGAACCGGTTAATTATCTTACGCCTGTATCAAATTGTTAGAGAGCAGATTTAAGCGTTTACTAAAATATTCATGGATACTCTGATGTCTTTCTATTATTAGGGACCTCGACCTTAATGTGTGGCCACGCTAACGTACGTTGCTCTGCCAGCTAGAAATTTGTGAGTAATGTTTTTAACGTTAATTAGAGCTTACCTTCGGGGCTAAACGTTAGCCAGTATAAACTTGCATTGCTCTGTACCGGCGTATTTGTTGTTGAACCCGCTCTGCGATCTATAATTATTTATCTTTTGTTTTTCTTTGATTGCCTCTGCGGCGCCCTTCATAATTTTTCTTCTAAAGTGTATGTATTGTCGGCCGTATAGCGGCCTAAACTTATTTATATACTTATTTATATATATATATTTGTTTCGATATATTTATACCTGCATGCCTGTGATTTGCACTATGGTACCAACTATTAAATAAAGCTGTGATATTTGATTGTTCGTTATTTTTATCTGGTCGATTTGCTGGAATTATCTCTCTACCTTGTCATGGTCCGACGCAAGGATTAAGCGACGTTGAGGACCTGGCACCCTCTCCTTTTTATTCTCTTTCAGCGTAGCTGGAACCCCGACCCTTCTCGGCGAGTTAGCCCAATTAGGCCGATAGTTACCATCCGGCAAAATACCTACTACAACTTTCGCCACCAGGTTCCTTTTATCTCCATTTATCCTTCCTCACAATGTGTTATGGTGTTTTGACATGTCTAAGTGAGTATATAAGAACGATGCACTTGAAAGTTTACTAGTCCCAATCTGTAACAAAAGAGGAAGAAAAACTACAATATGACTTATATTTAAATGGCGTGGTCTTCAGAAAAAATTTACGTTTAACTTTCCTAGGTGGGCTACGTTATTCATAAATATGACGTTGAAAATATTGTCAACAGTACTCCAAATGAAAAAAGCCGTAAACATATGTTTAACAATAGCATAGTATTCAATAGGTGAAAAAGTTGGACAATTACCACGAGGATAAAATTTGGGCCACGAGTCGAAGACTACTTTTTCTACTCGTATTAAATCATTTATGTTATCTGAAATCGTCCGTATTTTATCTACTATTGAAACGTTTCTACTTGGAAAGTAAACGTTACCTGACTTAATAGAGTAAAAGCCAATATACTACGATACTAAACTGATAAGGTTATAGCTCCACGTTATGTTGTCTATAGGTTTATGTTTGTAATTAAATATTAATCGATTAAATTGCCCTATTTATTTATTTTGGATATTTAAAATTATTTCTGCTAGCTTCTGTAGATGCACTTGACTGAAAATTAGAGTGGATTCCTTTTATCTAGATTGCTTATTCTCAAATTTGATGTTCCTATTTTAATTATGACAATTATAAACTTCTGTCAAAGATTACGTCAAAAATAGTTTTTGAAAATTCAATCACAAATACTTCATTGTTACATTGGTTATATCTTATTCTTCTTCTTCTTCTTACGTTAGGTCAGTAGTAGTAGTAGTAGTAGTAGTAGTAGTTGTGGGGAGACCGAAGTCTAGCAAGTAAGCCACCATAGGCCCTTTTTGCCAACCCCATGCCATCCCCTCAACCACCTTCATTATCGTCCTCTTCCATGAGCTTTTCTCCCTGCTTAAACCTTCCTGATTTTCTAATGAAGATCATAATTTCGGCCCAGGATAGGGAGTTCAACTCTTCCATTTGAAGCGTAGGTGCCCCAAAGGTTCTATACCTCAGTCGCTGGTATGCTTCGCATTCTCCCAAGTAGTGAAAGGACGTTTCCTCGTCCCTCCCACATCTTGGGCAAATGGGATCTTCCTCTACCCCTATCAGTGTTAGGTGTCTCTTTAGTTTACAGTGGCCTGTCAAGATCCCTATCAAAAGATTTGTGGTTCTTCGGCTCCTTCCCATTAGCCAGACCGATTTCTTTGAATCAAATCCCGCTATGTGGTACTTTGCCTGACGACAGCCCCTGCATCCTTTCCACTTTTCCTCGCTGGTCTTGTAGGCCCACCCGGTTAGGGCTGCTGAGACCTGCTGCCTCGTTATACCCAGAAGGGGTTCCGGTCCAAAACAGGTTTCCCCGGCTCCGAGTTTGGCTAGTTCGTCCGCCTTCTCGTTGCCTTGGACCCCTGTGTGTCCCGGGACCCAGATGAGCTCGACTTCCTTTTCCCTTGCCAATTTGGCTAAAGCATCTCCACATTCCTGGACAAGAGCTGATCTTGTCCTGGCCGAGAAGATTGCTTTTAGTGCGGCTTGGCTATCAGAGCAAATATAAATTTTTTGCTCTGGGGATATCCTGACCTCGTTCCTTGTTGCCACCAATAGGATGGCATAAACTTCTGCTTGGAATACCGTGGTGAATCTTCCTAAAGCATAGCTTTCTTGTACCCCTCGGCCTTCCATGTAAATTCCTGCTCCAGAGGATTGCCTTTCTGCCACTCGAGAACCATCCGTGTAGCATATCAGGGCATTCGACTGGAGCTTAACCCTTTTTTGCTCCCACTGTTCCCTTGTTGGGATAGTGAGAGAGAATCTTTTTTCTAACCTTAGCCGTTCCTCTGCTTCGGTTACCCTGTAGGCTGATAGAGGTATTTCTCTAGCAGCCATGTCGGCAATCCTAGCATGACCCGTGCGAACTCCCTGGTCATTCCATAGCCCCGTATCCCGCATTCTGAGGTGGGTACCCATGGCCTCTCTCTTTATCCAAGTGTCGAGGCCCGGGAGTCCCAATATTACCTCAAGTGCGGCTGTTGGGGTTGTCCTCATTGCCCCTGTAATTCCGAGACAGGCTAGTCGTTGGACCTTCGCCAATCTTACGGAAATACTGGGGCGCTCTACACTAGGCCACCAGACCACTGAGCCATACTGAACTCTTGGCCTTACTACCAATGTGTAGAGCCAGTGCAGAATCTTGGGGTTTATCCCCAGTTCCTGCCTATTGCTCTGCGCAACTGCCATAAGGTCGCTGTCGACTTCTTCACCGTCCTGTCGACATGCGACCTCCAACTTAATTTGCTGTCGAGGATTACCCCCAGGTACTTGACCTCTTGCACTAATGCAAGTGGTCTTCCGTACATAATGGGTATCCTCAAACCCTGAAGTTTTCGTCTTTTTGTGAAGAGAATGATCTCAGTCTTTAGTGGGTTTACCGACAGACCTTTCTCTTCACACCATCTTTCAATAATCCTGCAGGCTACCTGCATTCTATCGCAGACGACGTTTAGGAACCTGCCAGTAACAAGTACCAGTCCATCGTCTGCGTATGTTTGTGCATAGAAGCCCTCTTCCGTTAGGCGTCCCAGTAGACCGTCCATTATAAGACACCATAGGTGAGGTGAGAGGCAACTGCCTTGCGGGCAACCTCCCGTCACCCTGGCCCTCACTGAACAGTCCCCTAGGTTTGCCGTCACGGTTCTTTGCTCCAGTGCTGTTCTCACCCAACTGACCAGAACGGGAGGGGTTTCCCTGGCCTGTAAAGCTTGACATATTGTAGCCGTTCTTGCCTTATCAAATGCGCCTTCAATGTCAAAAAGTACTGCAAGGGCCACTTCCTTATAGTGTAGTGCCCTTTCGACCTTGTGCACGACAGCGTGGAGTGCAGTTTCAGTCGATCTTCCACGTCTGTATGCGTGCTGATTCCTGTGGAATGGGTGTGTTGTTATTACCCTTTCCATTAGATGCCTATCAATGATCCTTTCCAAGGTCTTTAGAAGAAAGGATGTAAGACTAATGGGTCTAAATGATTTGGCAGTTGTGTAGTCCTCCCTTCCCGTCTTGGGAATAAAGACCACTCTGGCTGCCTTCCACTGTTCTGGGACCCATCCCATTGCTACGCTGGCCCTATATACCCTTACTATATATGGAAGAAGGATATCCAGGCCTTTCTGAAGCAATGCTGGGAAGATCCCATCTGGCCCCGGCGACTTAAAGGGATCGAACTCCTGTATTGCCCATGTGACTGCACCTTCCGTTATAATTCCCTCAGCGAACTGCCAGTTCTCTATAGAAACTGGTTCCTGTTCTGCTATGGGTGCTAATTGGATGGCGCCGTCTCCTGGAAAGTGGACTTCCAGGAGGTGTTGTAGAGACTCCTCTCTGCATGTTGTCCACATTCCATCAACCTTTTTTAACGCTCCTACTGTTTGACTAGTTTCGCGGCTTAAGATTTTCATCAGTCTAGCAGAGTCTGATACTGAGCTTAACTCTGCACAGTATTTCTGCCAGCTAGATCTTTTGCTGCGCCTTAACTCATTTTTAAACCTATTTCTGGCCATTTTGAAAGTGTCCCATGAGGCTTGTGTCCCTTCTCTGATAGCACTATTAAAGGTTCGCCTGGATTCCTTGCGCAGATCGGCTAGAGTGCCGGTCCACCATGGTACCCTACGAACTCGAGCCTCCCTGAGAGGACAAGCCTCCTCATAAGCGGAGACAATTTTACTTGCCAGTTGCTCTACATTTTTACTTAATTGTTCCTTCGTGCGTATACCTCCCTCTGGTTGGCCTCCTTGGCGGACGAGACTGGAACGATAACTTTCCCAGTCTGTTGCCCTGGGGTTCCGGTAGGGAATTTCCAGAGGCTTATCGGAATTCATTTCCATTCTGATCATACGATGATCAGATGTCACGATATCCGACGTCACTTTCCAGTTTTCAATATTGATTGAAAAACACCTAGATGCCACTGTAATGTCAATTACCTCCTTTCGGATGCTATTGACAAAAGTGGGCTCTATACCTTTGTTCATTATCTCAAGATCCGTGGACGCCAAATATTCTAGTAGGGTTTCGCCCCTAGGGTGAATGTCTGAGCTCCCCCACACCGAATGATGTGCATTGGCGTCACATCCGACAATTACCGGAAGACCTTTACCTCTTGCAAACGATATTAAACGTTCGAATTCCTCCGTAGGTATACGCGCGTTATCCGAGGGAAAATACGCACTTCCTACTACTACCTTATGGTTTCTACCACTTACCTGATGCTCCAGAACCGCTGCGGTGAGGTCCTTGGTTCCCAGCTGCGGTAGTGGTACCATGCTGAGATCCCTGGACACCATGATACAGGTCCTGGGTCGATCGTCCACTTCCTTGCCAACCACTACATTGTAGTTGGCCATCCTCAGTCCCCTGACCTTATTCCTGTAAATATACGGTTCTTGAACGAGGACTATTTCTCTCCTGCCAGTTAGGGCGCTCGTCAGCTCATCCGTAGCGCCCCTACTGTGCTGAAGATTGATCTGACTTACCCGCAGTAAATCCATTATGGGGAATTAATGGTGCGGGGGCTTTCGTCATTTCAGTTGTCCTTCTTGGCCTGCTTTGACACGCCGGCCTCAGAAGAGTCCTGGCGGACTGCTCTACTCCACGTCGGCACCCTTCGCACTGCGAGAGTTACCAACTGGTAGTAGAGCTGCCACCCAGACTCCTCCAGAGTTCGGACAGTATCTCCGCTGACCATGAAGGTCAAGAACCACCCTCCTGGTCCTCTTGTCGTCTGGACATGCCTCCATTGCTCCACTCTTAGTGAGCGGTTCTGCATTGAAAGCATCTGCCTCAGCTTTTCCAGGTCAACCTCCTCTTGGCTTCTGAGCCAGAAACCCACCTTCTCTGGCCATGGTGCCTCCGATGCCCTTGTTGCGGCAAAGGTGACTCCCTCGGCACTGAGAGGTGTCCAGCCCTCCAGCCATCTTGCTGAGGTGTCGTCCTGGGCAGTTACTAAGAACCAGCCTGGTTCCACTAGTCCTGAATTCCTGAACCGGAGTTCTGGCCCCTGGGGACCCCCTTCGGGGCCTGCCATGGCACTAAACATCTCGGCAACTATGTTTGCTCTAATAGCCTCAGCTTCCTTTGGGAGAACCTGGCCATCTGGTCGGTCAGACCTGATTACAACCTGGTTCTCCCTATTAGGCGGCTTCGGCTCCGTTGCTCGCTGGGACTTAGCCGTGGTTTTTCTGAAAGGATGAGAAGCCTTGGCTTTCCCTGCTTGCTTCGGTAAGCTTTTTGGCCTTTTTTTCACTGCCTCTGGGGGAGTGTCATCACTCCTCGGTCTCTTAATGGTCGGTCGGGTACCTGAAGGACCTGGTTGGCCTTCCGTTACCCTGACTCGTCCCATGGAGTGCGTGATGAGCTCTATGGGTTTGCGTGCAGCAGCCCCTTTTGCTCTCCTCGCCTCCGGACCTCTTATTTTTCCCGAGGGCTGTCTTTGCAGCTTACATGGGCCCCTAGGTTGCTGGCCCTGGCCACTCTTTGGAGAGTCGCCTGGACTTGCTTCCCTAGGACCCTTGTCAGCCGCTTCCTGGGTAGAGTGTTCTGCCTGGCTTGCCTGGGCCGATGGACCCTGGCCTTCCCGCAGTTCCCTCCGTTTTGCCCTCTCCTCTCGCCTCTTAAGCGTTCTGGTCTTCCTCTTATTTTCTTTTCGCTTCGCTTTGCGACGGGCCTCCCTAGCCGCTTTATCCATGGGGGAAACGCTAGTCTCCCCCTCGGATTCGCTGCCGGATGACCCGAGAAGCAGTTCCTCTTTCTCCGAATTTATTTCGGAGCCTTCCTCTGTTACTTTTTTGGAGCTAGGGTGCTCCGGGTTTTGTGGCACGTTCGAATCGTAATCCATTTTTTCTTCTTCCATATTTCTGTAATTGGGGATGGTGTGTATTTTGTTTCTGTTTGTGCTTGTTCTGTGTTAGTGTGCGTGAAGTGATATGTATGATTGCTTTGGGGTTAGAGTCCTCCGTGTACCAGTTTCCGCGAAGTATCATGGCAGAGCTGGTCCCGATTAGGAGGTCTGGGCCGCCGCTGACGAAGCTACGTTAGGTCAGAGACCTGTGATTACTGATACAAATTATTCTTGGGACGTTGATGTCCAGCAATCTCGCCACCTTTTCGGCGGTCTACCTGGTGGTCTGATTCCATGTGGCTTTTAAGTTGCTGACAGCTTTTGCTAATCTATCGTGGTCCATCCGTTGTACATAATTCTTCCGCAGTCGTCTTCTTTGCCTGGTCCATCTAACTATATTATTATATTTTTCATGATTTGTTATACTGATTACCCGATTTCTGATACCGAAGATGTTGAGATAGAACCGCTTGTACTCTAAACTCAAGTATCAACCTAATTTTAAAGCCCTTCTGGAACGCCATATCTCCCCATTTTTTTCTTTGAGATTTGCTTATCGTTCATGCTTTACATTCGAAGAAGCCTATGTTGCATACATACTCGTAGGTTTTAATGAATTTCCGTTTTTGTATCGCCAAACATTTTATTGGATGTTTTCAGTCGCTTTTTGGGCAAAAAAGGCTTGTTTCGTATGAGTAATATCGTTGCGTATCTCTTTAGCGAATCCCCCAATTTTTTGTAGTTACGCTGCCATGACAAGTGCAGTCAATTACCATAACGTGGTGCAAATAATTTCCGAAATATTTATATAAGTCGAACACATTGTTCTAGTGTAATGAAGCACTTTCGAACAGAAGTTCGTATGACGTTTTTTTAATTTTCGGTACACAAAGCATATGATTAATCTTGACATGGACATAAAGAGAAATTTTATATCTTCACGGTTAATTTTCTTCCTACTACGACATAATGGCGGCTCGTAATAATTGTGGGGGAGCTCTTTATTTTTAGCAGTTACTTGGCAATACATAATAATTAATGACCTACATTCCGTCGATGTTTTAATTCAAATACCAACGATTTTTGATATTTTAATAATCCGAAAAGAAACATCACATTCACAGAACTAAAAGTATTCAAGCTCAACACAAAATGTACGTAAGTGTTACAAAACGAAACATGATAATTCATTTAATAATGGAAAAAATTAAGCATGCATCAGATCCACAAATCCATTTGTTTTTTTTTGTAAATGTACACCGAAATATATCTTGTAAAATTGCGACCTCCAACTTTATTTTACCGGTTGAAATTTAATCCAAGCTTTTTATTTTAACATTTTCAGTGAAAGGTAGGCTTGTAAAATTAATGTTGAGAATACTTATGTTATTTTTCGCTATATTTTGTAGAAAACTGCATGAAACAGCCGAAATCGCCCAAAAATAGCTAAAGAGGCTTCAACTGCAATCGATATTATGTCTAAACTGGGCCCACAAGAATGCAAAAACGTCCTTGGCCGCTTCACTTAATTTTCAATATCAAAGATTGCACCACATTTGTTATAGACGCGGCACTGAAACCATAATAGCTCGATTCTGCAGCATCAGCATTTTCTCTCGTAATTACCATACACATTTGGGCTCTATTTTGAATCGCCTTCAACAGCTGCCAGCGGCTTAGGACATTGATAGGTATTAGGGTGCCGTGATGTCAATTTGACGTATTTGTCCTTTACCATGGTACGTTATCCCTTCTCACTCTAAATTATTTTAGATTGAGAGAGGGCAACGATCTGTCCGTGCCCTTTTATAGGACAAATACGTCATATTGACATCAAGGCACCCTACTTTTAATTATATATTTTTAATTATAAAATAGTTCCTTTTTTTTAAGGCCATATAGGTTGTTGAGGACTGGGAGGCTAGCACCCCTGTGCTCCTAAGGAGCAGCCGCCACTGCACGATGCGATGTAATTCTCGTTCGTGAACTGTAAAAGCTGCAGGGAATCATATAGCGGCCAGTGCAGGAACATTTTTGGTATATTATGACTATGTGGAGGTAAATAGTAGCTTTATTTTTATTCGGGTATGGTAAAGACGATTTTGTATCAAGCAATTAATCGCTGCAGCAGTAGGAGAAATGGCAGATCTGCAACAGGTCTAGGTCATTGCTAACACGTGCCTATAAAATTGCGATACCCATTAGCATTACTCATGTCTCAAGGTGAGGAAAGAGCATTGCTCTGTAATTGCCCGTAAGTATTTTTATTTTTCAAGCGTAAACAGGCGATTTACGTTAGTTAATCCAATGCTGATAAAATATGTGTATTTATAAAATCTAGTTTTGGAAATTAACTGTAGTGATTACAATCAGTTCCCGCAGGTTTCTACGACAAAAACAAACACCTACCTAATGGTTCACACGATGCAAATCCATTCGACGGAAGTTGTTTATTTGGTTACCGCGATAACAAAAATAAATATGTGGAGTATATTCCTGCATAGGCGTAGATTAAGACCGGGCTGCGGTTCTAAAAATTTCTCTTAAATTTTGTTTTGAAAACAATATTGACAACTATTACATAATTCACTTATAAGAAATAACGAGTACACATTTTATATTATTTACGATTGGAATGAAGATTATGCTTATAATAATTTATTAACATATCAGGTAGACTACCTTGGTGGCTCAGTAGATAGGTTGCCTTACTTGCAATACGCAAGTCCTCGGTTCCAAGCCATGGATAGGCGTAACTCTTTCCGCAAATCGATACTGAGCATGGTGACCATTCAACGTTGGGATACAATTATTAACGTCATTCTCCTCTGAAGATTGGTCTATATGAGAGTAACAAGACTACGCACAAAATATATACAGACACATGACCATGGGCGTAACTAGGATTTTTGGCTGGGGAGGGCCAGGCCCCCCAACAAACCATCGTCAATAGGTATGGATACCTATGGAGACATGAATTTACGTACATACATAACTTTTTCGCATAAATTTATTTGCTTTTTCTTTGATGCCGTTATACGAGGGCAGTCCCGTAAATTTCTGCAGCCTAATAAAACAAAGTTTAGTAACCAAAATTTGTTGTTATTATTTTCTCCAAATATTCCCCCTTAAACTCAACATTTACGCATTCGGTAAAACCAATCTTCAAAACATAAATTCCACAATTTTTGAGTCACTTGAGAAACAAGGTTTTTGAAGCTTTCCACCGCATCTTCGGGAGTTCCAAATCGCACACCACGCATTTTATCGTTTAATGGAGGAACTAGAAAGTAATCGGGATTACCTCTTGCCACTCAATGAAGTTGACGGTAAAAAATATTATTTCAGGAGAAACATCACTTAGTTTCCATTTGCACGTTTTTGAGCCACAATTTTTATTTTTTTCTCCGTATCCTCGAAATACTTTCTTGAAAACATCAATATCCTCTTAATTGTTATTGTGATATGTTTTTATTCTATCTTGGGCTAACAACTGTGGAAATTCAAGCACCACAAAATGTTCTTTGCGGTACATAAAACACTATTAAACATAAAATTCTGGATCGTACTCTTTAAAGCTATAAACTCAACTCTTTAGGCAAGGCAAACATCTAAATAGCAAGTCACCTTAAGTCTGAACTGGACGAGCCTATAATATGCAGCTGGCTGTATGTGCCCAGGGAGTAGTTACCGATACACTCAAGTTTTCAACTACTTTACTTACCCGCATATGAAATAATTGCAATTGTATTTTTCTGTGTACATAAATTGATCCTTTATTTGCAGAAAACTTGAGAGAAACTAACAAAAATGGTGTAAATTTAACTAAAAAAAATATTCAGACGAAAGCAGTGTCTTCATAGTAATTATTAGCTAACTAATAACGTTTTCTCTTGTATATTATTATTCATTAGAGTCATCCGTCCAACATATGGTATTTATACTATAAAGTTTTTAAGCCAAAAAAGGTAATAGAACCAGAAAATGTAAGAATGTGTGAGGGTCAATAACCAACCCCTTAGTTTAAATTAGAGATGGGCGCGTGAGTGAATTTTCGCTCACGTCACGCACGTTTCACGCTTGCTTTAAACAGTCACGTTCACGCACGTTCACGCTCACGTTCACTCACGTTCACGGCGTGACACGCCACTCACAACGTGACACGCAGCTTTTATTTCAAAATTTAAATTCAGATAGAACAGAATGTTCAAATTTAAAACCAATGAAAAAACCCTAAAGAGAACTAAAAATATGTTTTGCACCTGACATAATTTACGTGATATGTTGCAATCAGAATAGTTGACATAAAAAGAAAAAAATTAAAATTGACTACAATAACTTCGACAAGGGGTAAATACTGATTTCTCGCAAATATATTTCTTGCAGCTGTCTTCAAAGACATTACTTTTAACAGTGGCGTAACTAAGATTTTGCTCTGGGGGGTGTTCTGGGAGAATGATCTAGCTTACAATCATAATTGTAAAAAAATTGAGCGTACAATAAAGTTGAAACGTGCCAATTCGTGCCACCTGTATTTACCTACTTCATACCTTTTATTATATACCCAATTAGTAATAAGACCTAGCAGTATCTGTTCTTATGTTTATTTACTTAGAATCGCATCATAAGTGGAAAATGTGAGTGACCGCGGACTATGCAGTCCCGAGTGTGGACACGCTAGTGTTACGTGAGAAAATGTGCTAACAATACAAGTTCATTCGGAGAACAAGAAGCAGCTGATTTGAAACGACGCTGAGGCGTGTAAGTGAACTCATTCGCTGTCGAACCTCCGAAGGGCGAAAGTCGCCCTGATTCGCTCCTAAATAGGCGAATACTGCGGATTAATTGGTTCACGCCCAAATTGACCAAGTGAAGTCTTATCTGAGCCCACCACGGGGTACGTCCAGCTCTAGGTGAGGTGCCAGCCAAGAAGCAAAGCAACGCATTGGAGACGCCAGCGGCGTGCAAAGGGAACAAGGTTAGTTCTGTTTGCAATCGCGCTAAGAGATCCAACAACAATTACAACATTGTCAGTAATTGTTGTAATGAACCATTGCGCAACTACGAGCAAGTGGGTCGCTGCCAGCTAACGGGGAATGACCGGCCGGCATTACGTCATTTTCTGATTTGGGGTCCAGGAGCTGCAAATAACGAAGCGTCCTAATAAGAATCGACAACTTCACGTCCGAACTATTTGTGTGTGCAGAATTACTTTAGGCATTGCGCTCGTGAGCTTTGACTTTGCATGCGCTGCTAAAATTTTGGACTCTAGTTAAGGCATTTTCTCATATGCGGTGCATAACGGCTTTGTGTACTCGTTTTTATGTATATTTTTCTTTGTGTGTCTATGTTTGTTTACAGATTATATGTATTCCTGTAAACTGTTGAGTTTTTATTACCGTTGGTGTTTGCATTTGTAAGTACAACATTTCAGGTGTCAGCGAGTTGTCCTCAACAATATTAGTTTCCCTTAGCTGCACTGGCGATGTGAATAGAGCCTCATAGCTCACCGACTGGATAAGCTAGTGAACCAGGGCATTGTAACGTAATAATTTAGTACGAATAGGGCTAAGCAAGAGGCCGTGTTACAAAGTATAGTTGATTTCATTTCTGTAGGACTTGAAGTAGGCCTATGATTTAACTTCTTGGTAGTGTAGACCACCTAGTTACATTAAAAAATTTACTAACTGATGTTGACAGACGTCTATTTAAATAGGTGAAATTAACTAGTGTGACATTTCATTTGCTTATTAACCAAAAGGCGTCAGAAATAATTATTTGCTAAATAAATATCAACTTAGCTCGCTTGTAAAACAAAATTTCAAGATATGCCTGTCCTTGCAATAACTCCAACCTATAAAAATGCTAAATGTCATTTTGACTGTAAAAAAATAGTTAAATCATAGCTTACGGCAAGTCTTATAGAAATGAAATCAACTATACTGTTTATTTATAAACAATAAAATAATTACAACTGAAATAAAACTGATAGTAGTAATTCAAGTTTTCTTGGTTTTTTTTGCTAATTCGTTTATGATTTCATCTACGTTCACCTTAAGTTCTCTGTGAATGGAGAGCATTGCCAATCCATTCAGCCTATATTGCGATGTTGTATTTAGGAGGTAAGTCTTAATTATTAAGGTGAAAAATGATCTTTCAGCTGTTGCAGTTGACACAGGAATCGCTGCAAGGATTTGCAGCAACTTGAATATGTTGGGAAACATGTCATTATTGCACGTAGCTAGCGCATCCATTGCTGTCTTATGTGGAAGGTTTTGTATATTTTGGCTTTTCCGGTATAATTTGAACTCAGCAATCACGTCCGAAGGATGTTCGTTGAGATCGGATTTTAGAAGTGGTCGAGTCCGAATTCCGAATGTAATAATTGATATTCAATTATACATTACTAAAATATAATTTTAGATTTTTTGTTTTAGGCGAATTTTAGTTATTCCTAAAGCCTCTGGGGGGTGTTCTGACACCCATATCACCCCCCATAGTTACGCCACTGACTTTTAATACCAAAAGCTGTCATTGGAATTGACGTTTCCCTTATTGGTATGAGTACAGAAGGTATATGTTGCTAGGCAACACTTTTAATTCGTAGGTTTGAAAGTACTTTTTTATTATACCTGCATCAGAATCGCCGTTTAAAGCACGCCTGAGCGTGCGAATACAGGCGATTAAAGCTCGCCGAGCTTTAAAGGTAGTCAAGGAAACGATTGAATGTAACAACGGACATGGACGCGACAAAAACGTAAATAATTCTCGTAACTATAGTACCAATATTATTATGCCCTCTCGATTTATCACGACAAAAATTATTTCCAAGTTTTTAGTGCGTAATTTATTTCCAGTATTGGAGGTATAATAAAAAATAGCGTAAAGTATTCGTGGATAACTGGTCTTTAAAACACTTGCTCTATTTCGAGCACTCCGGCTACGCCGTCGTGCTCGAAAACTCGCGCGTGTTTTAAAGACCTTGTTATCCACTCATACTTTAATATACTATTACATACAAGGATCAACATTTTCAGCGTTAAGGCGAGTATACAAAAAAAACATTACTTTTATTAGAATAATAAGTTCATCTACACATGTACACATTAAAATGTTGATTTAAAAATAATATATAATCAACATTTTCAGCGTTAAGTCGAATTCTGCGCTCTTCTAAAACTCGCCCAGCTGTAGAAAATACTCTTTCGTTTGTAGCGGAACTTGCCGGTATGTTTAAAATTTCTCAAGCTTTTTTAACAGTGACGTATTTACACTGTTTTTCCAAAATCCTAAAATGTCATCTACATTTCCGAATTTTAATTTAACATACTAATTTAGTTCTGTTTCGACATCATCCTAATTACATGTGTCATCGTCAAAGCTATCTCTAAGTGTAGAAAGATAAGAATCTGATGCTGATGTACCAGTTTTGAGTCGTTTGCTATGTATTTCATCATTATCATCTATAGTTTTATTTGCATTATAAACTTCCCTTTTATGTCAAGGTACGAACTTTAAGGATTTATAATGAGGGTCCAAAAATAAAGCCACATAATGTATTATAACTTGTTTGGCACAATTTGTGATTTAATGAATTTAAAAGTTGCTGCACCCTGCAGTTTTTTATTCGTTACTAAATATTTTACGTGAAATTAACGTGAAACGTGAATCACGCCTTGGAAATTTTCACTCACGTTCACTCACGTTCACGTCACGATTTTCAAATATTAGTCACGTTCACGACGTGACACGCCGTGACACGACGTGACACGACTGTTCTCACGTCACGCGCCCATCCCTAGTTTAAATGGGTTAATAGAAAAATCAGATTTTTAAATTTATTTAACTTCTATTTTTCTGGGGTGGGCCAGACGGCACTCTGGGGAGGGCCTGGCCCCCCTGGCCCCCCGCTAGTTACGTCAATGCACATGACTTGGATGTAGTACAATAGATCCATTGAGGATTAAGATCGCGTGAACCTAGTTTACCCTCCACCAAATAATAATAAAAAACATGTTTCTTTCGCGAAAGGTTGCTATAAACCCTGCCAATACGGCTCAGAATGAGTATTTTTTTGAAATTTGTAATATTTAGCCTTTAGCTTCAGCTACGAAATTAAACTAATAGGCGCCAGTGCCTTGTGACCGACGAGTGTTAGGAAAAGCACAATTTTATTAAGTTTTTTGAAGGCTTAAAAGAAACCCCCTGGTCCTTCGTTCAGCTTGGGTGTACATCACCAAATAGTATTATACAAAGTAATCGTTGATCATGTTAAGATCCTTCAGATTTTCTGGTATAACGGTATGTTTTTCTCTGCTAAGGCCGAGAATATTTAAATGTTTCCATAAAGCGGTGCTATCACGATTAGATGATGCAAAATTAAAATATGCTTTCTTTTCATTCTTTAATGAGAGGGTAGATAAATTTCGCAAAGATTTATAGTACTCCTAGTGCTGAAGTAATTTAGTTTTTCGAAATCTGGCTTTAGCCTTATCTCTTAACGACATAAGGTATTTTAAGTTGTCAGTTATCCAGGGGGCATATGATTTAGTGAAGTTACAGGTTTTAAGAGGAGCATGTTTATCAAACAACTGCAAAATCATTTCATTAAATAATCGCAATTTTTCGTTAACGTCAGGTGATCGAAATATGTAATGAAAAGGCATAGCGTTAAGGTCAGCCTGAAATAAGTCAAGATTAATTTTTTTGAAATTACGAAACGTTATTTTTGATGCAATTTGGGCAGGTACATCGATTTTAATATCACAAAACACAAGATCATGGTCAGCTAGATGACAATCAATTACACCGCTATCAACAACTAATGAATTATCAGATACAATTATTATATCGATAAGCGAAGCAGAATTGTTTGATACCCTTGTAGGTTGATTAATAATTTGATAAAAACCAAGAGATTCGAGTAAATTTTGCATGTATGCTGTAGAGGTGTGGTGCGGTTTTAAAAAATCTATATTAAAATCACCTAAACAGATTATATGTTCAGAATAAGACATGCAAGCAATAATAGAATTTTCAAATTCGTCAAGAAATAATTTGTAGTCTTTTTAATTAGGATTATAAAGAGTACCGATAATGAATTTTGTTTTTGAAAAATTTACAGATATCCAAATTTGCTCAAAAGTTACACGACCAACATCAATACGCGAAAAATTAATGTACTTTTGTATGTAAATACCAACACCTCCTCCACGTCCACAACGATCATTCCGAATAAAAACATAACCCTCAATATTTGTATCTAAATTGTAAATATTTGCGTTTAACCATGTTTCAGAAATAGTTAGAATGTCTATTTTATTTTGCAGTATAAAAGTTTTTACCTCTGTTATTTTAGGCAACAAAGACCTGACATTAACATGTGCAATTCTAATATTTTTATAAACCATTGATATTTGCAAGTTTTTTTAACTTAATAGAAAAATAATAAGCAACTAAAAAATATACATATTTGTGTAGATAGCAGCACATCACACACAAAAAAACAATAATACTTAAAACTTAATTGATAATTAGGTCAGTAGTGCTCCAATTACGCGAGTGTAACTAGTAAAAGTAAATATAAGACCAATAAACGAACACAAAATAAACAAACTTGTCATTCTACTGCAACATTAAAATACATTATAATAATTTTAGATCGTCTAAAGCGGTGACTTTTTGAATTTTATTTTTAACCTTAACAAATATATTCCCATTGTTGGTAAAAACATTAGCATTACCATATTTAGAAATTGCTTCCTTAACGACCAACATTCGTTTGTGGGTGAGATCTTCTCTAACGATAATTTTTGTCCCCTTCAATCTTCTTTTAGCACGGAATATTTCCGTTTTTACGGTACGCCGACAAAACTTCACTATTACGGGTTTGCAATCACCAACCTTATATCCTAATCGATGACTGCAGTCAATGTCTGTTGTTGATATATCGACTTTCAGTTTATCACGGCATATGTCGACAATTATTTGGTCCGTATTTTCGGTTTCATTTTCAGGGATCCCAAAAAATCGTAAATTATTCCTCCTGGAATACTGCTCAGCTACTTCGATCGCATTACGATTACTTTGTAAATGGTATTCCCACTGTTAATAATAATGGACAGACAGTCCCTCTCGACATTTATAAAGAGACCACCTACAAAAATTTAAATTTTACCTTTTCTCCGGTTGATACCACAACTGTATTCCAAATTATGAATAAAATCAAATCAAATGCATTTGGTAATGATAATATTAATATAACTATGTTAAAGCTGTGTTGTCCGGTTATAATTCCCTACGTCACCCATATTATTAACTCTTGTATTATTAGCAATATTTTCCCCCAGTGTTGGAAACATGCAATTGTCATGCCACTTCCTAAAAATAAGCAACCGACCAAAATTAATGACCTACGTCCCATTAGTCTTCTTCCGACGTTGTCCAAACTATTTGAAAAAGTTATTCACTTTCAACTTAACACTTTCATTAATAATAATAATGTTTTACCTCCGGTGCAATCTGGTTTTCGATCTGGCTATAGCTGTACTACTGCTTTGCTAAAAGTAACTGACGATATTTTAGGTGCCACTGACGAGGGCAAGGTCACTGCACTTGTGTTGTTAGATTATAGCAAGGCATTTGACACAGTGAATCACGACACTCTTATCATGATTCTAAAATACCTGGGGGTTGGTCACGCTGCTACCTCTTTAATCGCAAGCTATCTTTGTAATCGAACACAATCTGTCAGTTTGGACAATAATATGTCTAGTTCACTATCAGTGAGTCAAGGAGTTCCACAGGGATCAATTCTGGGCCCCTTGTTGTTTTCAATATAATAATAATAATAATAATAATAATAAATGTCTTTATTACTATAAACGTAACACATTAAAACAATTGGAATTTACAGTTAGGGCGAGATTCAGCACATATGCCAGCTGTATTCCACATACAATAACCAAATTCAAGCAATTAGCATACGTCTGCTCTTCCATCTAACCCCCATATACATCTGTGTTTATGCAACATGTTAAATTCTCAAAAATTCATATCTATGCGGATGATACTCAATTATACCATTCATTTAAAGCAGCAAACTGGAGGAATGCTGTTGATGAAATAAATTTGGATCTGCAGTATATCTATGATGTTTCCGTTAAACACTCACTTAAGATAAACCCCGACAAATCTGCCGCGTTACTGTTCGGTAATAAAAATATATGCCATAATTTAGTTAATATTGCTAACATTAATATTAATAATGTTAAAATTCCTTTCGTGACTAAAGCCAAAAGTCTAGGTTTAACGCTAGACAATACTTTCCGTTATAGAGATCAAATATCCAAATATATTTTTCAGAGTTACCAACATCTTAGAAAGCTCTATCCTCATAGGTCATATTTAAACTGCGAAACTAAAAAAAAATTGTGCGAAGCTTTTGTTCTTTCGCAATTCAATTATTGTGTTCCTGTGTATCACTCAGCATTAGACGCCATTACCACCCATAGAATCCAAAAGATTCAAAATGCTTGCTTGAGATTTATATACGGCATTAGAAAATATGAGCGTATATCTTACAAGCTAGCTGATGCAGGTTGGCTGACAATGCAAAATCGTAGAATACTGCAGTCCCAATGTCTCTTTCATCAAATTTTATCAAACAAGAAACCTCCTTATTTATACAATAAGATTACCTTTAGAACTGATGTTCATAATATTTCTACTAGATTTAGAGGCCAAATTTCACCACCTCTCCATAAAACAACCTTATTCGAGCGGTCATTCTCGTTTCAGATATATGCAATGTATAACAGTTTACCTTTTAATCTTAAAGTCTACAGTTCTAAAATATTTAAATCAAAATTGTATTTAGACCTTTTGCAAAAACAATAACTTGTTTACCGAACTGTCCACAAGTTAATGCCATATTTTGTTTGTTTGTTTGGATAGCAGTACATCTTTTCAGCGTTAAATATTTTTTTGTTTCACCGTCACAGGATATCTTTAGTTTTTATAAGGTTTGTTTTAGGGTTAGGAATTCATTCTGTGTCATTTTGTTCTTTTTTTTCTCAAGGTTTAGATGGTAGAACAGGAGTAGGGTTAACCAAAACTGAATCTCGCCTTGTGGTTGATGTGCTTTTGCAATAGATTAGTTCTTTTTTTTGTGTACTCATGTGTATTTGCTTATTGTATGAGCGCATCAATAAAGTTTATTATTATTATTATTATTATATTATTATTATATTACAAATATACCAAGAAAGAAAAGTAGAGCCTTCGAGCCCGCCAGGAAAAGTGGGGTCTTTTCTCGAGTAAATTATTTGTAGTAACACATGCGCGACATACACAATTTTATCCAGCAACTCAATAAACACCGAAAACAATTTTGTATTGACAGCTGTGAAAAGGCAAAGTGACAAATTAATTGTGAGTGAGTTAAAGTACTTATAAGACACATATGTTTTATGACGTATATAATTCAACTGAAAGCGCCATAACTATAGTGTCATATAAGAAAGTGTTGGATAATAGTTATTTATCGTATAAGTGTTTTATATTACAAATCATCTTTCAGAGAAAAGTTGAACTTCAAGGTCATCAGGCCTAGTGGCGTATATTCTCGAGTAAATCATTTTAGTAACACAAGCGTACTTTTTACTGAACTACATTTTATTCAATAACTCAAAATATTTAAAAAACAAACGTTTTGCGTTGACAGCTGTATAAAGTCAAAGTGATCAATTAATAGGAAGTAAGCTAAAGAGTGACAAAATTGAGAGTGAGTTAAGGTACCTACTTATAGGGAATGTGCATGTTATGGTCTATATAATTCGACTGAAATTGTGATAATTATAGCGTCATATTGGGGAGATGTTGGATAATAGTTATTGATGGTGAAAGTGTGTTATCTTACAAATAACCCGTGAGAGAAAATCCGAGCTGTCGAGGCCGCCAGGCCGAGTGGGGTCTTTTCTCAAGTAATTTATTTGTAATAGCACACGCCTGACATATATAATTTTATCGAACAACTCGATAAATACCCAAAAACATATTTGTATTGGCAGCTGTGAAAAGTCAAAGTAGCAAATTTATTGAGATTGGGCTAAAGTAACTGCGAAACATAGGAGTGAATTGAAAGACGAGTATTTAGAAGTCACGTGTATCTTTTGAATTATATAATTTAACTGAAATCGGCATAATTATGGCGTCATAGTAAGGCGGGGTTATATAAAATATTAAACTAATCTAATATAACGAATCCTGTTAAACAACATTGAAACTTCGAAAATTGTTTAATAGCCTTGTTTTTATATCATTTATAATCATTTACATCTCACAGGTCATTATTATTAATATAACATTCACTTATAATTAGTGGCAATACTAGAAATATTATATAACATAAAAAGCTCATTTATTTTCATCTCAGTTACGCATTATGAATAAATGACATTATTGAATTACTTGTCGAAAATTGTTTGAATTACCATAATGCACACTGTGTTACTGATGTTTTAAATTGAAGATGCTAGTGAATAAGAATTTTATTCGTACTTCATAAAAGCATGGTAGAGGGCCTAATCCACGAAAGCGATTATGACGAATTATTATTCACTCAGTCATAATCTATAGCCTCTTTTACCTTTCGGTGTCGAGGACCATTCATACTTCGCGGGAAGTGCAACGGAGGTAATGCGCCGCACGCGACTTACACTAGGCTCCCCCGCATGCAAACATACCACACACACAACAACTTACATCTAACTTAACTAATGAGTTCAAATTTACTGCCGCTCCGAGAAAAGTCTCGGCTACGGCCAGATTTGGACCCATGTCCACCTGGTTGCTAAGCAGACAACAAGCCCACTCAACCACCGAGGTGGCCTCGAATTATTATTTAAACATAAAAATCTGTAATAGGCTTTACCCAGAACTTCCCTCGTTGACATTGTGACACTAAATAATTTTAAAAATCAAATTAAGTTAGGAGTAAAAATATCTTCACGTTTCTAATAAATTAAATAAATTTTCAAATAAAAAAAGTTACCGGTGGTCGAATTCGAAAGGCAGCCGGACCGCGTATGCAGTCCCAACGTTTTGTGGAATATTGCAAGGGAACGGGATATGTCTACCTGAGGTATGGAGTACCGAACTTTCGAATTCCTGCGTTGCAGCTGTATTAAGTACCGCACATATTTGTTGCTCCTTTTTGTATCGCACAACATTTATTCTGTATCTATTGGGGCCCATTTTTGGTACGAATAAAGCCTGCGCTATGTACAAATTATTGCTTGTAGTTATTGCTAAGTTAAATAAAAAATAAACAAAATTTTATTTTTTTAAGCTGCTCCCCCTGTATATATTTGTCGGAAATTTTCTTATTTTCATGCCAGGTAGATATATAATGTGTATGAAAAATATTGTCTTCCTCTGACAAATAGTTTTTGAGTTATACCGCCATACCCTGGAACGTGAAGATCTGGAGAAATCTCGAAAGGTGATTTTTTCGCGATTACAATATTTTCTTCGTCTTTTAGACGAGGGAAGTATAAAAATATAAAAACTTTGTTTGCAAGTTCCGCTTGTATAATGTTCCCGACCTATCGAATATGATCGTCAAATCATATAATAGGAGAGCTGATGAAATTTTTTAGTGATGATTTAGTTAAAGCAAATTTTTTGAGAGAATGTTGCGAGAGGCATGATAAGTGTCAGCTGTAAGGATTATCCTTGATAGCGGTATCGGAGGGAGGCAGAACACCCCCTATTTGCACTGTCAGTATATGTCAAATTTGAGGTTAGCAGGTTAGGTTTTGCGTCAGTATGTGTCAAAACTGACGGAAAACCTAACCTGCTAATTTCGAATTTGACGTAGACTTAATTTAAAAAAGTCCATAAGGGCGACTGTGGGAATTCAAACATATGAATAATATGTTGGGGGCAGTGTAAGTCTATGCCAAACCTCGAATTCGACATATACTGACAGTGCAAATTGGTGGTGTTCCCTCCGATACCGCTATCACGGATAATCTTTACAGCTGACACTTATACATGCCTCTCGCAACATTCTCTCAAAAAATCAGCCTTAACTAAATCATCACTAAAATATGTCACCAGCTCTTAAACTAATACTAGACTAAGGTGTTTTTTATTACTTCCCTCGTTTAGAAGACGAAGGGAGTATTGTAATCGCGAAAAATCACCTTTCGAGATTTCTCCAGATCTTCACGTTTCAGGGTCCCTAGATGACGAAAAACAGGTTTTCTCAATTACGTCTGTCGGTCTGTCTGCCTGTCTGTTTGTTGGCGGTATAACTCAAAAACTATTTGTCGAAGGAAGACAATATTTTGCATACACATTATATATTTCCCTGGCATGAAACCGAGAAAATTTCAGACAAATATATACAGGACGAGCACCTTAAAAAATAAAATTTTATTTATTTTTTATTTAACTCATCAATAAATAATTTGCACATAGCGCAGGCTTTATTCTTACCAAAAATTGGCCCCAATAAATACAGATCAAATGTTGTATGCTACAAAAAGAAGCAAAAAATTAGTGCGTTACTTAATATAGCTACAACGCAGGAATTCGAAGAGTCGGTACTTCGTAGCTCAGGTAGAAATAGACCATTTCTTTGCAATATCACTCAAAACGTTTGGGACTGTATACGCGGTCTTCCTGCCATTCGAATTTGACCACCGGTAACATTTTTTTAATGTGAAAATTTATTTAATTTATTAGAAACGTGAAGATATTTTGACTTCTAGCTTAATTTGATTTTTAAAATTATTTAGTGTCACAATGCCGACGAGGGAAGTTCTGGGTAAAGCCTTTTACAGATTTTTTAGATTTATGTTGAGTTATTACTACGGTACAGAATTTGTTAAAAAGAGATCTACTGGCTGCAGATTCACATTCCACCTTATACCAAATGTACTCGTATTTTAAATTCCAGCAAAGCAGTGTAGTTTATTACCCCTGTACGCCGTTGGTGGTTAGAAATACTATATTTTTACATAAGCTATTTTAGATTACTTATTTTTTGAAAATTTGGCCCATAATTAAACTAATCTTTTTTTAAAACCGAATTCTAAAAATCGTTATGTACTTTATTAATCGGAAAAATAAATAAGATGCGCATTATAGTATAAGAAAAAAAAAAACTTTTGCGGGACAATTTTAAGGGCTTAGACAGTAGCATAATATTTATCCATATGTAGTTCAGATAGTGTCAGCATACTAATACTTAGAAAATAATACATTCTTAGTGATGCATATTTTTTTCTAGATTATAAATAAATCATAATTGTAACAAGTCGATAATTTTCTTCTGATTTTTATTATACTCGCTATTAATAAAGAGTTCATCTCTAACTGTCAGTAATAGGTAAATGTACATACATTGTATAAAAAATTAAAGATCTGAATCTCTTTTTCCATTAATTTCTTTAAATAAAATATCTCCAATAAATTAATCTTTTTGAAGAGAAAGTAACTGCTACCTACGCCCCTGACTCTGTACTTCATGAAAAGTGTATTCGCCAACTGCAGTGTTGATCCAGTCGATTGTGAGCAAGCGTTCGGCATGGAATTAGGAGTAATAATTATTTCGAGCGTTTTGCTCCTAGTGAGTTGGTGGTACATTCGTCGTAATAAATTTATGAAGCACATGGGAAGATTTCCCGGTCCTCCTCCATTGCCGATTGTAGGAAATGCTTTAGATTTAGCATCTCCGACAGGTAAACAAAATACATTAATACCGTACCTTTATCTCCTCACTGTTAATGGTTGTCAAAAGCTTATACTGTGCATTGACAGGATAATATTATTTAAATGATTGTATTAAGAAAATACTGATTCCTTTTATGAATAAGCATCATAATATGCAAATTTTTAAATTTTGGCCAGTTTTAGCTACGTTTCATTATGCGAGAGGTGACGCAGTACCTAAACGAACAACAACTGCAAGTGATTCATTAGTTAAAAAATACTAAAACTTTGCTTCAGGCAAGTCCAGTAGAACAGTTTTGGATAGTATGTAAATAGTATTATTAACAACGCAAAATGGTAGCTAAGAATCTTAGTAAAAGTTGCGATAAAAGTTGCTATAGAACATGGACTTATATTAATGGCACATGAGAGGAAAACGCTACTAAAAATATCTAAATATGGGATTGAGGATTAATATTGTTTCTTCATTTTGTTTTTCGGGGGCTCAGATAATAGTGTAAATGATAATTAATGAATAACTAATCAAAGAATAAAATTTCGCTTGACAATATTTTAGGAGAAACTATTTTTATAATGACTATCTTTTATCGAGGAGATGCTGGAAATCAGATACTATCAAATAACTGGTTTTGAACGACATTTTTCCAAAACGGCGAAGCGAGCGGACACGCACCATAGCCCCAATTAAGTAGTATGTTATTCAAAATATGAAACTGCGATAAATTGCAAATTTACAAAACTTCTTGATTTTTTCCAGGAAAAAAATCCTAATAGGCAAAGTAAAAAAAATACTTTCTACTTTGTACATTTACTTATAAGCCATGCGCCTTTTTTACTTGTTATGTTTTTAAGCATCGGTTGAAAAGACGATATGGTGTCTTTTGTTTTGAAGACGAACTTTTAGTTATATTTGTATTTTTGAGGAATGTGACCAAAAAGAAAATCTTTCAAATTTGTTCTTCAAAACTATTTTAATGTATAATAATATAATTTTAATTAATGATTGAAGCAACCATATTTCTGTCTTTACTTTATTTACTAACGTTGGTCCTGATGCTCTGTCTCACCTAAGCTTAAGCTACTTAGTTGCTATGCGAATTTAAAAGGACATAGAATTTATCTCTGCGAGTTGTGTTTTGTCTCCTAGTTTTCTTAGGCCGTTTTTAAAAGGATTATGTGAATTAATTAACATCAAAAGCGCACTTTACCTGTCAGATTAAGTGCTTACTTTTGACAGTTCGAAGGTTATGGTATATGCTTATTCGCCGTTATAGGTTATTAATCTATTTGTGAAGGTTGGAAGCTGGCATTCGAGTGCAATTAATAAGCCCTGTCTCTTGTTCCATAAGAGCGACACTACTTGACAATTTATTCTCAGCAGTTAATAATTGTTGGAAGTATCTAATTGAATCTGACTGATATCTTGTATTCTCTTAACTTATCGGGCATACTCTGTTGGAATTTGAAGTCTGGTATGCTCTATTTTGCGAATTTATCGTATTGTCACTGTGTATCACAACGCGGTCACTTAGTAACTTCCGTCGGCAATTAAGTGTTCTAGTGTCATGTCATCACCTTGTGAAAGTCGCTTATTAGAATCCCCATTTTAGACTTATCGGTTTATTTTATTTTGGTTTTCAAGTGAATAACTTCCGGCTTTAGCTAAAAACAATAAAGGGAGAAGGGACATTTTTTCGAAATTTGTTACTTTCCTGACAGAATTTTAAATAAATTATTTTTTATATTATCAAATTTATGTAAAATATGTCCAGACGTCATTTGACCCCCAACCTTTCGAGAAGGCTATTCTCAAAGAGAACTGGCTAGGACTTTGAACATCAACAAATGTGTGATACAGAGAGCTGCTGTGTGGCGTAGAAATACTGGTAGAAAAAGATCACATTTGATAATATTGTTACAATGGGTTACATTTTGTCCAGAAGTGTATTATGTAATGTTAGTTCCGAGTTAGGATTTGTAAGAGAATGGTAGATAAGCCAGGAGAGGTGGGAAAGTACTGCTTTGGCATTCTCCTCAGAGAAGGTATTCTGTTGGTTTAGGAAAACTACTTAAGAACTTGAATCAGAGCAGCCGTCCGCGAGAATCGAACCCAGAACCTTATGATTGTTAAGTAAACGCGTTAACACTAACCCACAAAGCTCAATTTTTACTTGTTGTTGTTTGATACGGACAAAGTGTAGGTATACGAAGTGCCAAATAATTTAAACTCTGACTGTTATTGGTCATATAATCAAAGTTGTATGAGGATTCTGCAGGGATTAAGACTTGCCAACTTTAGCAAGGAATATTTGGCGTCAATGACCTAAATTATTTCGCTTTAACAACTGGTTTCCAGACTCTACTGATAATTTTGCCTGTTTTTATTGGTGCTATACCTGTATCGTAAATTCCAAAAAAGTAACTACAGTAATGTAAACGGTGATTAAAGTATTATTGTTTAGCAAACTGGTTAAACTGTTTAAATAACTTCATTTAATGCAACAAAAGTAAAAGATTTGAGATTTCAAAATAGGTATATATTTCACCTTCTGTTGATTCTACCTTATTATCTTGATTTAAACATGATTTATTTCTTTCAGATGTTATGACAAAATTTTTAGAATATAATAAACAATATGGAGGAATTGTAAAAGTACATATTGGACCTACACCAACACTGCTGCTCATTACTGATTATAAGCTTCTAGAGTATATTCTCAGCTCCACAACGATTCTAAATAAAGCGGAACAATACCAATATTTTTCCAAATGGCTAGGAAATGGACTTATAACTACCACAGGGGGTAAGTTTGTATTAGATAACTGACATTTTCCACTTTAGTATTGAAAAGTGACTTCGAAATGTTTAACGTTTTGCTAGCACTTGTGTATTTTTATTATTGAACCATCATAAAGATGCGATATCGCTAATTAAAACCATTTGTTGAAGATGATAGATGGAAAAAACATAGGAAAATAATTACGCCAACATTCCATTTTAAAATTTTGGAGCAATTTATAGACATTTTCGAGTCAGCTAGTAAGATATTGATCAAGAAACTGAGTAAGAAAGTTGAAAGCCCTTCTGTGAACATACATCCGCTTATTAGTTTGTGTACGTTGGATATAATTTGTGGTAAGTGTGTAGAGGCAGGCACATTTACTGTAAGCTGTTATGCAAATAGCGATCATTTTTAAAAATGTATTATCTTTCATTAAGATAGTACAGTATAAATGGCAGTTTTTATATTTAAAAATATATACTTTACACTTTTTAGAATCTGCAATGGGTACTTCTGTCAACGCTCAAGAGAACTCAGAATCAGAATATGTTCGTAGTGTTAGGGAAATGTGTCGTATTATTGTGCAGAGAACGTTCAATCCTCTTCTGCAATATAGAATTCTTTATTACTTCTCTGAACAATATCGCACTGAGAAGAAGTGTATGCAAATCATTCACACTTACGCAGATTCAGTAATTAGCAGCAGAAAGGCAGACCTTAAAAATAAGCAAAATATATTCACGCCCGATAATGAGTTAGGTATCAAAAGGAGACTTGCATTTTTGGATGTGCTTCTGGAAGAAAATGCAATGAATCCAAGTTTAAGTGATGAAGATATCAGGGACGAAGTGAACAATTTCATGTTTGCGGTATGTATTTGTTTGATGTTACTGCTAATTTGTTGCTTTGTGATTTATGGCTAAGTAGAGTACTCGACTATTCGATATTTTAGACATCAATTATTCTGTTGGTCTCATTTCAATTCTGCTAGATATTACTTAGAATTCGTGTATTCATCTAAAAAACTGAGTAGGCATGTTTTTCGGTATTTTCTACACTACAAGCCCCCAATCAAACTTAAACTGATCTGAACAGAATATCTTGACAATACAGAGCAAAAAAAAATGTTCTTAGATGCCAGAACTAGACGTGTTAAAAATATAAGTAGTAATTACTCGTGTGATTTATCTTCCGTAGAATCACCTTTAATTTCTAGGAGATTATCTATGTAATATGTTGTAACCAAAATAATTTTGAAAAGTATTTTTTCCAATGTCTTAGACATGTCTTTATTTCACATAGTCTTTGTTGTTACCTAGTTGTTCAAGTCAAGCTAAAGATATATATTTATGATATGAGAGTACCGTTCCGTAAAAATATACATTTTTTGAAGCTTTACCGTGCCGCTTTGGAAAAATTATGATCAGAACTGCACATCTGTGCCAAAACACATGATACTAAGTTGTAAACTTCAACTCCTCGAATTTAAAGACACCACAATCGTTTATCGAAGCCTTATATGGCAGTCATACTTGCATATTGAAGCTTCCCTGAAAAAAGAATCCATACATCGCTTGTAAATTCATGCTGATTACTCGTGGTCTTTAAACTACCGTTTTTCATTCTTTTAACGAAGATTTTGAGAAAATATTTTCCTACATCACGTTTCGTTGTGCTGCTAAGTTTGCTTCCGTCTTTGAGGCCACAGGTTTTACTTAATATTGACGGACAGCCATTAACTTTGTTTGGATACGATTTTGTTCGACGCCTTCGCTTGAATTTAAGCAAAATTATTTGTGTTTTTATTATTTATGTTTTTATTATTTTATGTTGCATGTGTAATTTACCGACCATTTAAAATGCATTAGAATAATATTTTCTACTCGTAAATTATCGTTAATATATGTTTCAGCAAGTAGGCTGCTTGTTGTAAAATAAATTTGTGGACATGTTCCTCTTCATAGTGCAGCAATGCTTTCAGAGCTCTGCACCGGTGTAGCAATATCACATTTCCCTGTGAAATTCTTTTGCAGGCGAGCCTATCGGTTATCTTTTGTAGTAATGGGCAGGTAGGATTTTTAGGACTTGTATTAGATAACATTATGAACGTCATCTTAATATAGTCTTTGGAATGTGTTGTGGATCTTCATTTGTAAAGCACAGCGCAGTTCTACGTATTATAAAGCCAAGTAGGCATTTTCAAAGATTAA
The DNA here is from genome assembly GCA_940337035.1 of Agriotes lineatus. Lineage (NCBI taxonomy): Eukaryota > Metazoa > Arthropoda > Insecta > Coleoptera > Elateridae > Agriotes > Agriotes lineatus. The sequence goes on from CALNHX010006736.1 coordinate 75,653, forward strand.
AAAATCAGGTAACTGAGTACAGCACACATTTTCCATCACCTAGGAAGTTTTCTATGGCAGAACCCCCACTTCACCTCAGACATCCAAACCACCGTCTTCGCGACCTATGTAAATACGAATTTATCCCCGTACCAGCGTGTCCAAAGTACAATTATTTTAAATATCGAGAGCGAGTCTTTTCTTATTTTATTCCATACCATCGACATCATGCGTGGCATCCTTTAAGCTTCCATTTCCCATATCAGCTAGATCATTTTTATCCTTTTAAACTACTGTTTTAATACTTGTTAGACTAGTATTTTTAAATTCGTAGTAAACTTCAAGTACTCAATACTTACTTTTTATATCAAGGGGAAGGTAAATCTAAAGTGGTAAGTATTAGGTGACTTGAGTTAATTCTAGTGCATTCTACAGTATAACTTGTCGTTCTTCAATTGCATTGTTTATTTCAGGCGTTATATTTTTTACTGTATTTTTTTCGAACCCTATGAATATTCAACAGTAATTACATAAGTGGTGATAATTTTTTGATAATTTTAACTAGATTCACGAGTGGACGAAGTCCACGAGTGGGATTTCTTAATAGCAACAAAGATGAGTGCTAATCTAGTTAAAATTACAAAAAAAAATAACACCACGAATGTAATTCGGCGTGATTATTTTTTAAACAGTTCAAGTTGTAGATAGGGTTTGATGGAGCCTCCAGATGAGTGTCCTGTTATTTTTAACAACTGCTGTTTACCTACTACTCTTTTTGCTAGCTGTGTTACAGCAGAAGAACAATTGGAATGGTTTGTGAAAAAATAGTGGCTGTAATTTGCTACTAGCAAATAGTCAGTGTAATTTTGATGCTACTAGCAAATAGTCAGTGTAATTTTGATGCTTTGGTCGATTTGAAATGTTTTCGCATTACCATTGGCTGATAGGTCTGCTTAAAAAATAATCACTATTATTTGTGTTATGCCATCGCTTTTAGGTTAATTGCAGTTGATGATTTATGTTCTTCAAGTTTTTGATTTTGTGTTTCTCTGTCAACTAAAATTTTAAATTTCTTAGAGTTGTGTATATATTTTAGTTTTTACTTTTTCTAATCTCTCGATTTCTTGCAGCGTTGGTTTTCAATTCTTTTCTGTATTTAATCGGTGTGCATGCACCTACTTTTTGTTGTTTTTGGATGATATTTCTTTTTTAATGTGTTTTATATGTATTCTCGCTGTAAGTTATTAAATAACAGGTGGACCACTGTATTCTATTATTTGTTAATTTTCTTTCATATAATAATTGCCTTGCCCTAAATATAAGTAAGTGTGCTTTGCCTTTCGTTTCCATTATTATAATAGCAGTTTATAAATATAAATTGGTGAAAGATCTCAAGTAGCAATGATGAAAAATGTAATATTTGCATTAATTTGTTGGAACTTTTAAATTACTTAATTATCAACAAATATGTTTTTGTAATTGTAAAGAAAAACAACTCATTGATGAGACTTTCACGGCCATTGTCATTATGTAATGAACGACTTCCAGGATTGGACCGTGCTATTATTTAGATCGAAGAACTCTACGTTTGGCGCACTTTCTTAAGGATCTTCATCAGTAGGTAAAAAAAAGGGCACGGTAACTTGACTCTTTTTGTATAGGTAGGGATAGAAAAGTATTGTGACTCAACTTGTGAACCACGCCAGAGTTGAAACTCCTCTAACGATCGGGAGCAGGAAGGCGATATTTACCGTCAAGTGTCGTCGTGGTTGAGTGAAGAGAGCATTGGGCAGGAGAAGATTAGATGTTTGTAAATTTCAATGGCTTCACAAATCGTTTTGCTAAAGAAGAATGGGGATTTGCAGATAATAGAAGTTTTGTCGAAAACCATATTGTGGTCAGTATCGCGTTGATGTTTGGCGATGGTTGATGATGAAACGAGACCCGACCTAAGGGAATGCTGGTGTTCAAAGATAGGAGTTTTTACTGAAGGTCCTGTTTCATTAATATATACAGCATTACAGGAGCAAGGTCTTTTATCTCTTCCCTTGCAAAAGAGTTTCGCAGTTGGCGTGGTTTTCACGATGAGTTAGTGTGCTCTTTTGCTTACATCCTTATGATGTGGCGAAACGTTCAGTTCTTCAATCTAAATAATGATATGTTTATTTCCAAATTTTTAAATAATAACATTAAATCTCCTACTTTTAAAAATGTAGATTTTGTATGATGGAATTTAATTAATTTTTAAATTTAGGGCCATGATACGACAGCTTCGGCAATAAGTTTTGCTTTGCACTGCCTTGCTGAAAATCCGGATGTGCAGGTAAACTTTGCTTGTGTATTCGAGATGTTATCACTTTTAAGAATGCGTAGGAAAAAGTGGTGGAAGAGCTACAAGAAATATTTGAAGATCCATCTCAATCCGTTTCTATTAGAGACTTACAGGAGATGAAATATTTGGAGTCTGTTATAAAGGAAGTGTTACGTCTTTACCCTCCCGCACCGTTTTATTCTAGAAATACACACAAGGACATTGAATACGGTAAGCACACATTATAGTAATTATCAGGAGCTATAATAGTAAAATATTGTGGATATTAAAATTCAGTTTAGTAAGCATTAAATTTTAGATGGTAGAATATTGCCGAAGGGCATTACATTGGTCATCAATGCTTTTGGTATACATCGCAATCCAGAAATATACCCTGAACCAGAAAAGTTTATTCCTGAAAGATTTACAAGTGAAAATTCTGCAGATCGGCTGCCCTACAGCTATATTCCGTTTAGTGCAGGTTCTAGAAATTGCATTGGTAGGTATTATTCTTGTGGGCACCCGGTATATGGTTTTACTTTATGTATATAATACTTCGCTAACTTACTTTTTTGTGCTTTTTGTACGAGCAGGTCTGGTGGATCTTAAAATAAAAATTTATATATTTTAGGGCAGAAATACGCAATGTTAGAAATGAAGACCGTACTTTCTACACTTTTAAGACACTACAAAGTCTTGCCGGCAACTCCTAAACACACAGTTGTGCTATCCAACGATTTAGTATTACTGTCCAGCAGCGGAATTTGTATTTCTGTCAAAGAAAGGATATTTTATTAGTACCTTCGTATTCGTTGTAGTTATACATATTCACTATATGCATATAGCATTGCGGAAAGTTATTAATTGCAAATAAGTTTCCAGAACAAATATGTCAGTAAAATGTGAAACTATCTTATGTAGATCGACCATTATTTTATTGTATTATTACTATGGCAGAATGTAAAAGCTATATAGGGCATGACGATCATTTCTATTCTCTTGTCACGGTAATAAAAACCCGTGTTTCAGTGACGTACGTAATCTTTTTATCTAACCGTTGTGCCTAGCTCTTTTCAGTTAGATTATAGTCATTTCATTTCAGTGGCACTCACATGCTTTCCTATAGTTATAGCTTTAAGTCTATCGTTTATACTATCAGAATTCATCGTTTCACGCTTCCATCCAATAGCTTGCTTTAATTCGTTAAATAATAAAAAGTATATAATAAAGATTTTATTCCATTGTTAATGTTTTGATTTTACTCCCTATTTTGTAACTATTCTCAATTAATTTAGGCTTGGGAAATAGGTAGGTAATAACAATTACTCCATTAGCTCTGCAACTTTACCCTTTTCCATCGCCAAAAGAGCGGAAACAGGGGAGCATCTAAAATACAGTTGATGTGGTAAAGAACGCTGAACCTTATAGGAATGAAAGTCGCAGTTGCTTAGACGAATACGGTAAATTTTGTTGTGACAAATGACCAATGACTCCTCATCTCTATGTAAGCTTTAGACATTTTAAATAGTTATTTGGGGCAATTCAATTCCTTCATAATTAAAATAGGTAGCCCTTTTCAAATCAGCCCTGATAATTAAATTAATATAAATGCAGAAGGAGAGAGATTATGTTTCCCAATCGCGTTACAAGCAAAGTTAATAATAATCAAGATACATATACTAATCTGGATTCTAAGTATTAGTGCCCTTATTCTTAGATTGTTAATAATAGGCTATCGCCGGTTGGCAACCTCAGAGACCAAATAATTATAGCTGCAAAAACACACCCATGCAGATAGTAAATGAGTAAAAATCGTAAGCCTAATACTGATTTGTTAATAAATCACGCTCTTTAAACTTTTTAGAAACTTAGCCCAAGAAATATCTAAACAAAACCTAATTACCTAGTAACACTTAATTGTTACAAGTAAACACAAAACGATTTACTAGCAAATGCCGCAGTTAATTCACACGTTGTAGATGGATGTTGCTGAATGGTGTTGTGTAACATTGTAGGTGACCCAGTATTTAGTGCCGACCAAGAATGCTGACTTGCTATTGCAGCACATTCTTGAGCTAATTAAACTAAAACAATTGTTGAATAATTTTAAAAATTAGCGTTTAACAAGGTTAGACAATACATTTAAGGTCACAAAATAGTACAGCTGAAATTTATTTATTATTTACTAGAGACGAGAGTGAAGTGAAAATAAAAGAATATGTTTTCTTTAAGCGATCGTTTGTCATATTTACAATAGTTGCGTACTAATATGCTAGACAATCTTACAAAATCTTTTAGTCTACTGTGTCACCTTTAGGTATCGTAGACAGGCTACTTTTATTATTATAAATATACCGTATTGACCATTGACAGTTGTTCTAAATTTAATTCGACTACTTATAATGCTATTCATTCAAACTAACGTTCGACGATAAAATCCACACTTGTGTTAAGTTTTAAGGAAATTAAAGAAATTCTAAAGTAGTTCATAATATATAATATTTCAAGTTATTTTTACGCACGCCTTAACATTGGTACGTACCATTTCAGTGGGTCAAGTTGCAGCGTTATTGTTTGAAAGCAAGGAGTTCTTGCAGACGTCGGCATTGCAATTATGTCAAGTAACTCACTAGGTCGCATATCGACTAGAATAAACAAAACATGACACTAATATTTTATGTTCAAGATGTGTACTTTATTTGAATTTTCAATACATTCTTTATCACTTAGGAGTGTTCATCTGAACTGACATAGGCTACAAATGTCTTAAGGGGTAGTTAGGTCTGGCTACATCATTCACATCTTATCCTACATCCATTCATCTATTCGCAAAGTATTCACCCCAGTATAATAACCTGGTCACTCAAATCTAGAAGTTACGTTTTTCGGCGCTGAACCTACTACTCAGAAGGCATCTTAGACAACATCTCTTGCTTTTTCGCCACCAATAGACGATGCAGTTTCTGCAAACAATTTTGCATGCCGTTTTACATTAGATGGAATGAAAATGAAAATGAAAATTTGACAATATCCAGTTTCTTACAGCCAGAAACAATCATTGCTTTAAATATTTTGCACTATTTTTTTCATAACAGACGTTCAGTTATTAAATTTCTAAGGATTCATATGCCCAGAATGGATAATTTGGAGACACTCAAATCAACACACAAAAATAATAAGAATTATTAAAATTCGACGCACACTGTAGGATACAAAAAATTAAAATTAAAAAGCTCGCGCAGCATAACGTCGCAAAATTTGAAATTCCTCGGCAATGCAAACGTCCAAAAAGTTTTCATTAGTCGAAGCTTTCGTCGATCGCAAGTGTCATGCCGAGCGCCTTAAAGACGCTCCAATATATAAAAATTGAGCAACAAGAAAAATAAATTACAAAATGATGATTTGTTGTCGCGTATAGTTTGTTAATCAAAGGCCTTCGTTGAACTGTTATTTCTTAGACAAAATTGCGTTACCGATAATGTAAACAGCAAGCTGAAGTTTAATTCATTTATTTATGGGGTGTTTAAGAGGCACTATCTTGCGATTCCACGTAGGTCTTGTCAACCTCGGCCTAGAGATGTTAGATTGGGCCCTAAAGTGTGTGCAAATGGGATGCAGGAGCCGTTTTCCGCGCGAAATTCGGCCAAAGGAACAGTAAGCTAGCACTGCTAATCATATGAGCTTAAGCTGGGACGCTGTTGCTTGTAGTAAAGGCAAGGAAGTGGAATGCACGAATGCCGTGAACTTGGAAGCGGACCATATGGAAGCAGTAGCCCACATGGAGGCAGTAGACACATGGAAGTAGTAGACCACATGGAAGCAGTAGGCCACATGGAAGCAGTAGGCAACATGAAAGCAGGCCTAATTACCATGAAATTAGAACCCACAGAAAAAAACTAAAAGAAAAATTTTACCATAGTTGGATTCGGCCTGAACGTGCATGAATGAACGCCTCAGTACCTTCTTCAAATGAATTATTTTTGCAGCCCAGTCGGTTTCAACGCGAGCTGGTATTAGAAGACTGCAATTCGAACATTTCGAGCCAGGAATTCTCTTATCGGAGGTCGAGCGCTCTCGGAAAAACCCACAATTCCTACGCTTCGCATCGCCCGAAAGGAGCGCGCGGTAAATAAGATTAGAGATGCGACTGCATCAAGGAGCGGAATACCAAAGTAACACATAAATGAAATGGGGTGTTACATATGTGTAGTTCGTAAACTAGGGTTTCAATCTTACGTGATTAGTTAGACAGAAATGAGAATAAATTGGTGTAATTATAAATATTGCATGCCAAAGAATTGAAAAATGAAATTCACAAGCAGTGTGTTCAAAGTTGTCTAAATAAATACTGCTTTTCGCTAGATGTCGACGGCGCTTATGCTCAGCATAGTACGCAACACACCAGGCTCGGGTGCCCGGTGCGAGTAGCTTCGGCTGACAGGAAAGTTGGTACGGCGAAGTTACCTTAGTACGGTGGGCGTTTTCTGTAACTAAACGATTGTAAACACAAACTATGGTTGCTGTTTATTTGATGCTCAAGGCAAGAGTTGAATATCGGGAATTCGGGATGATCCCTAGATCCTAAGTGTAGTCTAGGAGTTAGCGCTTGACTTACGTTTTCCTGGATTCTTATTTATACACGTTCCAGACTCCTACTACAATCATCTTCTAGGGGGAGAAAAGTGGGGCTGCGCTGCGGGTACTTGCTACTTGAACCAGTGCATCGGTGGATTTTATTGTGAGTCACTACGTGTACCCGCGGTGAAGGCCAAACTTTATTTTGGCGAGAGGAGGACTTGAAAATTCTACATTTTATTCATAATTTACATAAGTGCAAGCGTCGTAGTGTTGCGAGCTGTATTTACATAATATAAGGTAAAGTATGATGAACAATTAATTTCATCTAGTATGGGTATGGAATACTTCTTAATTTATGAATGTAACTACGTTTACACTTAAATATCAAACTTGACATTTGATTTTTAAACGCGTTATAGTTGCATTCATAAATTACAAACTATTCCATGCCAATACTAGATGAGAACAATTTTTGATTATACGAGGGCGATTCAAATTTGACCTGCATTTAATTTTTTTCTGGTCGATACAAACTACAAATTAATATTATATATACATCATTTCTCTAAGTAACAACCCCCCTTTAAAAAACACTTGTTTCATCATTCTGGTAGCTTCTGTATTCCCGTCGAAAAAAAATCTTTTAGTTGAAGACGTAGCCAATTTTGCACCGCATCCTTCACTTCCTCATTAGAGGCAAAGTGCTTGCTTTCCAAGAATTTTTTAAGGGGGCCAGAGAGATGATAGTCACTTGGGGCCAAGTCGGAACTATATGGGGGGTGAGGCAGCTCTTTCCAGTGCAATTTAACGTGACAAAAAGTCATCGCTTTCATACTCGTAGCGAAGCTGGAATTTTCTGCAAACCTGTAGTAATTTCTGATGTTGTTCCACGGAAAATTGTTTTGGACCCCACCTGGCGCTAACTTTACTAAATTTAAGCTTGCGGTGGACAATTGTATGAACACTACCAACACTAGTGTTCACAATCTCAGCAATTTCCTTCACAGATATTCACCTATTGCTGCGGATCAGCTGGTCAACTTTTTGAATGTTCCCAAGATCCACAGCAGACGCTTGACGGGCAGCGTGCAGCAAGTTCGACACGCGTTTACGACCATTCTGGAAGGAATTACACCAGTCAAAGACTGTTTTGAGTGATAAACACCCTTCTTCAAACTGTTTATGAAATCTCTGAAGAATATCAGTCGCTTTTATACCTTCATTGAAAAGAAATTTAATAATTAGACGTTGTGCAACAGAATTTGACATATTGTTGCACGACTTTGTTAATACAAATGATAGTATTGACGCAATCAAGTTGTAGTTGTTTATGGAGTTAGCTAACATGCTTACTCCGATGAGTGTAAAGCCGCTTTACCGTATCTCTTCAATTATGTTCATAAAAAAATAAAATGCAGGTCAAATTTGAATCGCCCTCGTATTATATTTCTTTATTTGAAACCACCGAGCAACTGAAAATTTTCCTACAAATGCGGAATAGTTAGCTAATAAGTTCGGGAAGCTAATTTTCCCGAATGAGCAGTTTGTTTGCAACACGACCGAAGGGAGTGCTGCATGTAGTGCGAATTAGGAAAAAATCTTCCGGGAAAAGTTAGGTACAATGTTTTTTGTAACGAATAACTGAAAATATTTAAAAAAAATAAAAAGTCGACAACACAAATCACTTAACTTTTATACGTATCTTACTCACCTGTTAGCTTTGTCGACGTGTACAGCGCCTCTGGTGTTTGAAAGCGCAATTAAACCAACGAGCAGCAATTATGACAATTTACAAAGAACACACAATTGCCCTAGTTTTTGTTTTAATGATTCATATAAATGTAGATTTTCATGAGTGACGGTATAAGGAATATCT